>JAMWFC010000046.1:2803349-2901875 GCA_027475525.1 Macrolepiota albuminosa | reverse complement strand
AAAACCTCCTCCATTGGCGGACTTCATGGCATGAATAAACCCTCCTCGAGGTTCCCCACTTCCCTCCCCTCTCCATTGATAGGAACCCATACGGCATCAGCGCATCAACGGCAGGCAACGGCAATGCGGCACCGACTCGGGATACCTTAGCGCGCGCTAACTAACCATTTTTGGCAATATTTGACAGCTGCACACGGCAAGAAGCAGATCCAATCAGTGATAGCGCCGACGGCAGACAGAATGACAACTGACAGATGGCATCAGTCACTGACGACAGCGCTTAGCGAGAAGCCTGATGATCTATCAAAAACTGACGGACAGCTTGGCGTTTGACCTTGGCGTCTGACACCGCTTACCGTCTCGATTTGGCGCCCAACGTCGCTTAGGTGTTCTGACAGACAGAAGGGTGATGGAGTGATGGTTTAGCTTCGCGATCTGTCGCCTGGCGTCGCTAAGGCTCTTGAATGGACGGTAGGGATCTGAAACCGTTGGAGCTACCCCTTTGAAATTTTCCAGTTTACCGCACTCTGGCGTCATTAGCCACTGGCGACGGCGAACTCATTGTAGTATAAAAGTACTTACCGACTTGTACATACATCATCGAACAATAGACCAGAGTTTACTACTCCCCTTTCTTCAGTCTCCCTTACGCTACGGTCGGCAATGTCAAACTCATCGGCAGTTACAGACGCTCACCAACACTCGACACATTCGCGCCTTGCAGCTACGGCAGGCATTATCGACGCTTAGACCTCGCTAAGCATATCGGGTTCTTGCCGCTTACCTTTGCCGGGTTCACTTACCGCTCCTTCCCTAGGCGCTTTACCTTAGCGCTTGACACTTGCCGACCCCGTTACCGACTTTACCCTATTTTCATAGGCGCGTTCTCTGGGACCTGCCCGGGACTCCTCACATCACTTATAGCGCGCCCAACGCAAACTCTTGGTATGGTAACACTATAGTTACATTTGTTACTGACCAAACTTTGGGCGTCATCACCATTCCTCCCCGCAATAACTCGAGGCTGCGTGTCTCCCCTTCCATCCTTTTCCCACCCCCGACACCAGCGTACATCCACAAAAGGGCCCTGAAAATCTACGCAGGCCTATGCAAGCCACCAGTGGACATCCACGCAGACGTACGTCAATGGACTCAAACCTATGCGGGCCCTCCCAGGCCTGCGCAGGACACCAGCAGACATCCACAGAGGCCTATGCAGGTTCACGGAGTCTGGTTGGACCAAGGAAAAAAGTAACTTTGTCTTGCCCGCTGTATGCCTGTGGGGGGGAATTGAACCCCCGGCCTTGGAAAAGCCTCCAGCAACGGAATGCACATTTAACCGTTGCACCACAGGTCCGTTACTAACGGATAGATTCAAAGGTCGGATAACACAATGAACGGACGCCCACCTATGTTTCCACAGGTTCCCATATGGATTTTTTGAGGTGGAAGGGGGGTGGCATACCTCCCAAAAGAGTTTTTGTGGCCTGAAAGGGGTGTTGGCATCAGCAGCCATCAGCTGGCATCCGTCGGAGTTCATCGGCAGCCATCGTAACCTGCTGGCATCCGTCGGCATCCGTCGTGCATCTATCGGCATCCGCCAGATATCTGCTGGTATCCGTCGGCATCCACGGGAATCTGTCAGCAACCCCCGGCATCGTCCGGCATCAGGGCAGGAGAGAAGGAAACGGGGTGCATGGGTGTCCGCCGCATGGGGTGGCATCTTGGAGAGCGTGGGGGGTGGCGAAAGAGGGATGGGGGTGGGGAGAAAGAGGGGAAAGGGGGAAGGGGAGGAGCGTGGGTGTCCGCTAGTACCCCAGCGGACGTCAGGTCAGGGGGGAGGAGGGAAGCAGGGTGCATGTGGTGGACGGGGGTGGCGTGTGAGGTAGTGTGGGGAGTGGAGAGGATGGCACTGGGGAGAAAGAGGGGGGGTGCATGTGGTGGACGGGGGTGGCGTGTGAGGTAGTGTGGGGAGTGGAGAGGATGGCACTGGGGAGAAAGAGGGGGAAGGGTGGAAGAGGGTGCGTGAGTGTCCGCTGTCTGCTGGCATGCCAGTGGACAGTAGCGAACAGTAGCTGACGTCGGCATGTGAGCCAGCTGACATCAGCAGTGCAACCAGTCCCAGTAGTTCAGTGGAATATTTGTTTATTGATATTCAATATTGTGTACAGCAGCTGACATCAGCAGTGCAACCAGTCCCAGTAGTTCAGTGGAATATTTGTTTATTGATATTCAATATTGTGTACAGCAGTGGGTTCTACTCCCCCTACTCCACCTTAATGGGGTCTAATGGTGACAATGGAATATTGAGAGGCGGGTTGGACTCCTGCTAGTGACAAATATTTTAATAGGGCCTGTAAGCCCTAATAAAATATCCGTTCATCACTTGCTAGCATCATCAAGTTGATTCGTTGAAAACGCTAGAAATTACTGAAGCGGGTATGGGTTGGACGAAGTTGCGCATAGTCACGAGATCTGGAATGACCACATGCAAACGCTAGAAATTACTGAAGCGGGTATGGGTTGGACGAAGTTGCGCATAGTCACGAGATCTGGAATGACCACATGCGCAAAGACGACCAACCCATGCCACTGCAGAAATCTCTGGAGTTTTAAACGGATCACATTAATGATGCTAGCAGACATCAGCGGCCTGCTGCTCTAATATGCACTAGCAGGAGTCGAACCCACCTCTTGTGCACAATATCAAATATCAATTTATCAATATTCCATTGTACCACAGGCGCTTACTTAGAAGGGGGTCAAACCTGCCTGTCAGTGGCCTATGGTAGTTGATCTGACCCACTCAATTTTCAGTATTGTGTGGAGTGGCAGGTTCGACTCCCCTAGTCCAGACTTCCCTAGTCCACCATAATGACGTATAATGGTGTCTTTTTATACTGCTGCATTTTTGCACTAGATGTAAACTGTACTAATTTTTGGTAAGGATCTGTGGTCGAATGGAATATTGATACATTGATATTTCATATTGTGCACAAGAGCCGGGTTCGAATCCCACTAGTGCACATCATTAGACATGACATAACTTTGTTTTACTAATTGTTATTTACGTCTATATTCTTTCTACTGCCCAATTCAAGGGTTCGAGTCCCCCTTGTGTAATCATTGAAGAGTGTGTTGTTTTTTGCGTTCATGAGAGTGGCATAACGGAACAAAACAATGGGATCCCCCTTGTGTAATCATTGAAGAGTGTGTTGTTTTTTGCGTTCATGAGAGTGGCATAACGGAACAAAACAATGGGACGGTTAATCTTAGTGGACCTGAGTCCTGTCCAAACTAATTGAAATGTCTGTAGTAAAGTGCTGTAGCCTAGTACACAATACTAGAGTGATATTTATGTATAATCCACAGAATGTCCTGTGGTCTAGCAGAATATTGTCAGTTTATGTTTCTTCTAGTGCACAACTGAAAATAACGGATCAAACAGATTTATAATGGATTTGTCAGCAGCACAACGGGACGGTTAATCTTGACGAAAAATATCAGCGGCACAACGGGACAGTTAATCTTGACGAAAAATAACCAACGGAAAAGCCAAGAATTATAGTAACTAAGGATTAAATTACTCGTCTGATGTGTATTCCTCCTCTTCATTAGATTCATGTAATGTGTCTGAATAGAACAAATCCTCATCAAGCAGGTAGTCTGCTGTCAAAAATGCAAAGTCGTCCGGTGTATATGGCCCTTGAGGTCTGGGAAGTGTGATGTCTTCATAGTTTGCTATCAGGCCTGACGATGAAGATGGTGAGGGTGACTCTGACATATCAACAGACACATCATCAGTACAACCAGCTTGATTGAAAGGGCCAATGGGCCTACATCGACCATGTTTTGCTCTAGCGCAAAATTCTTGTTCTGTTGAAATAAATTAACTATGATTACCAGTGCCAAATTATACTCACGTTGTTGATACAATTCGTTAATTCTTCTCTGATCCTCATGTCGAGTCATACGTGACTCATATTCCTCCCACTCCTGGACATTGTTACCAGTAGGTAGGGTTGGAGAAGGAGATTGTTGGAAGGGGGAAGACGGGATTTGAAGAGCCGTTACATCAAAAAGCGGTGGAAGATTTTCTTCATCATTGGCTGCCATGCCTCCATCCGTCTCTTCTGCCGTCACAAGAAATAGCGGCGGAAGGTTTTCTTCGTCCTTGGTCGCCATACGTCCGCCGCTCCGGACTTCCATTTGTCCGCCGTCACCGGCCGCCACGGTCTCCATCGCTGTTAGTCCTTCTGCTCCTTCACCAACAATGAATAGAGGTGGCAAAGAATTGTCGTCCATCTCCTCTTCTGCAGGAATGAACAAAGGGGGCAAATCATTGTCTTTGGTCTCCTCTTCCGCAGGAATGAACAAAGGAGGCAAAGAATCCTCTTCCATCTCCTCTTGTGCAGGAATGAACAAAGGCGGCAAAGATTCGTCTTCCGTCTCCTCTTCCGCAGGAATGAACAAAGGCGGCAAAGATTTGTCTTCCGTCTCCTCTTCCGCAGGAATGAACAAAGAGGGATACCCTCTAAGTTAGGGTCACTAATGGATGGATTAGGATATCCACCTGGTCGTCATCAGTTTCCCCCAGCTCCCTGAATGTCCCATGGACATGAGCTGCTGAAGCGGAAGGAAGTTGGGATGCCGGTTGAACCACAACGCGAGAGTTTTCATTGTAGGGCCATACACCAGTCCAGGTTTACTCTGACTGTAGAGGTGGTGGAATGGATGTTGTGCGTTCAAGGGTTCATTGTAGGGCCATACACCAGTCCAGGTTTACTCTGACTGTAGAGGTGGTGGAATGGATGTTGTGCGTTCAAGGGTTTGATATGTGTCAAGGATGGCCATTGGAGAGAGTCGACATCAGAGAGAGTGGTAGGATGGGCCATGGAGAGGCAGTCTTGAGGATCAGGCTGCTCACCATCAATACTGTTGGTATGGGACTCGATGCCTGTCAATTGGCCTGTCCGAGCAGAATCCATGGACCTGGCAACAGAACTGACAACGGAAGCAGCAACGAACTTGCTGCCAGCAAACAGGCGGATCATATCGTTGGCCGTTGGCATATGTTCCATCCTATCCAGCGACCGCCACTTGTCTAGGGCTAGAAGCATTTGCTGGTGGCCCCTGGTAGATCCGCTACCTGCAAACACATAGAGCAAATCATCTGGTGCTGGGACGGACACAATTCATCGGATGGCAATGTCATGGGCGGCCAGCGGTTGCATGCCAAGAAGCTTTCAAGAGAGTGGAAGCCTTGCTGAATTCATCGGATGGCAATGTCATGGGCGGCCAGCGGTTGCATGCCAAGAAGCTTTCAAGAGAGTGGAAGCCTTGCTGATGTATGAGAAGGCAATGTTCCAGCATTTCATTGCTTAAGACCTGAACATCCTTTCGGCCAATATGGTTCCACCAATCACAGCTATACAGATTCCTGATAAGACCTTGACGGCTATCAACAAACTCCAGGATCTCTGTGGGCAAAGTTTGCTGATTTTGGAGAGGGAAAAATCGGCTCATGCTTTTGATAATGTCTGGGACATTGCAGACCACATTATTCAGTGATGCAGCCCCCAGATATGACAATACAAAGTTCTATGGCACACAGTCAGATCCTAATATATTTACACATTTTGAAGTCATCTTACCAACTCCTTGTCTAGATGCTGGATAATCCATGCCTCTTCCGCTTCAAGACTTGGTGCAAGATTGCCAAATATGAAAAGTGCTGCAATGAGGCGTGACTCGATGTAGTCAACAACCTCTTGCAAATTTTCTAGTACAGTAGCTTGGGACATGACATTGTGTGGTACAGAGGTAGACACCATTGCACTCTTGCTTGTAGAAGCGGATACTGCTATGTATCAGATTTTTGTGCCTTGTAAACAAAAGTGATTTTCAACAATTCCATTGCACGTGACTGTCACAAATCCGTTCCAATCATCCGCTGATGGCAGCAAGCTACATTCATCAGTTCAATCCGTCTCTGCATCCGTCACATCAATCGGTCTCTGCATCCGTCACATCAATCCGTCTCTGCATCCACCATTTTCACAGCGGATCTCTTGCAGTTTGGGGGGGAATAAAATCAGGAAGCACCCGCCTAAATTTATCAATTGCCATTGAGGCCAATTCTTGCCACATGGCCACCTTTTTGTGGGCATATGACTGGAGACCTCTTTTCTTCACTGACATACCACACTTCGACCAAATATCTGCCTGGTTGAAGAAATACTGAACTGTCCACTCCATTTCACTCATGACAAGCTGACATTCCTCTGTCCATCTGTTGCGTTGTGCTCTAGCACGTAGATAATGAACACGATTAACTGAAGAGATATGTTCACGAACAGATGTAATGATAACGGAAATGTTAACAAGAGGACTCACATTCAGAAATAGTTGCAGATTCATTTTCTGCATCAGAATTAGAGTGCCATATCCAAGATACCTTGATCCTTGATGAACCAGGAATGTTGAGATCTCGTATAGCTGTGCTTGCATTCAAATCCGCTTTCTGTAGAACTGGATACTTTCTTTGAATGCTGGGGTCCGATCCCAGTCGCAGCAGAGCACTGCAGCATTGTGCATAGGCATGAGCCTTCACCAGGATTGAGGCCTGGATTCTTTGAAGAGATGCGCGAGCTTGAGTTTTCACATTCTTGCTTGGGGCGACCCGGACGACATGAGAATATAGGAATGATTTCTCTGCAATGAATTCCCGAAGGGCTTGCAGGAGCCTTTCAATTTGAATCAAGCGCAGATTGCACTCTATCATTGTTAATGGTGAGACATTACCCATGATCATAGATGGGAAGGAGATTTCAAAATCTTCTGGAACAACTACATCCGTTGGTTCAAGGTTATCCGCCGGCGGTACCAGCGGATCCGCTGGTTGTCCATCTTCCGCCATTTCATTGTCGTCAAAGGCTCCGGGAACTTCATCCGGTTCCAGGGGGGCAGTCCGCCTTCCACCAGCAATGAACCTGCTCCTGTCCTGAGAAGCAGCAAGGACATTGAGTCGAACCCTTAATATTTCTCTTTCTGCCTCGACCTTTTGCCGATCATCATTGCTTGCATGCTGATTCAAACGGCGAACCTGGTCCTGAATTGCAATTCTGAGCTTCCAATTAGTGAAATAGTTTGGGCCATCAGCAATACACCTTACTGCTGCTCCTCAATGTCAAGGGCAAGTTGAATCCAGAAGAAATGAATATCCGTCGCTGCAACATCCGTTGAGTAGTTTCCACTGTCTGCTGCCATTCGGTCTTCACTTGCATTATTGAAGGTCATTGTACGAGCTTTCAGAATATCCATTGCTTTATGGTTTCCCTCCTCTCTGAGCCTTTCTGCCTTAGCTATTCCGGCTTCCCAGCTTGTTAGTAAATCTGTTGATATTCCAACGGATTGCTCGGTGAAATATTGAACGGCTGCATCTCTCATCTCAACAGCAGTCCTGTACTTTCGACATAGGAATGGAACCATGTCAAGCAGCTTCTTCCAGTTTGAGTCACACATGTGATCATCAAGGATTTCTGCCCGATGTGCCAAGGTAGCCGTACGGGCCATCTGTGAGACTTCATTTAGTGTAGACCAGAGACTTTCAATTATCTCCCCAGCCAAATGACCGGCCCTGGGAATGAAGGATGGGGCAAAGCAGAAAAAACAATCCTCCTTATGCCTATGGACATGAAGAAGTCCTATTGCAAAGTCCACGAGTAGATTATCTGGCAGGACTTCTCTGGCCTCGGCAAGCCGTTCAGAAAATTTGACACACCACTGGCATGCTATGTCAGTAGATTATCTGGCAGGACTTCTCTGGCCTCGGCAAGCCGTTCAGAAAATTTGACACACCACTGGCATGCTATGTCATATACCAGTAGGAGACGCTGAATCCCATCCATGTTGGTCGTCTTAACTGCCCGTGTGATGGAAAAGTCTGTGTAAACCTGGCTTCACCACGGGTCAAGTTTGTTACACTATTAGGAGCAAAGCAGCCATGCCATGTACATGCCGTTGCAACAATACCAGTAATGTACGGGTCAAGTTTGTTACACTATTAGGAGCAAAGCAGCCATGCCATGTACATGCCGTTGCAACAATACCAGTAATGTCACATGACTTGTTCATCATCAGGGCCTTTTCAATAGCTTTGAATGTGTTTTCACAGGCGGCTCCCTGGACAGCCGGAGGTCCAGCGGACGGCGGACAGGTAGAGTTAAAGAATGTCACTCACCGTTGGCTGTTCCTTTGCGCGCTTGAGATAGTGGGTGAGCTCATCCCTCCTGGCCATCATACCACCGCCTTCTGAATGCCATACATCATGAGCAGGATTAGAATGTCGGACATGATCCGCCTTGAAGTTGCCGTCCATCATTAAAGAACGATTGAACTTCCACCGGACGGGATCTTCTTCCCAGTTGGATGGAAGATTGACTCCTGGTTGGGGACAAGTTGGACAGAATATTGCAAGTTCACCACGGTCTGGCGCCATAGGATGCCTCAATTCATCATGGCCAAAGCCTGCCCACTTCAACTTCTTCAGCCACTGCCATGAACGAGAAAGTCGTCGTAGCTCACGGTAAAGGTTATCCCAAAGCCTGCCCACTTCAACTTCTTCAGCCACTGCCATGAACGAGAAAGTCGTCGTAGCTCACGGTAAAGGTTATCCACCTCACCAGAAGATGCAATTGGGGAAGTTATTCTTGCAATTTTCTGCCAGTACTGGTAGGCGGATGCTTTGCACTCTAGATTTGTCAGACGGAAGTCGTCCAGCACAGCCGTTGTAAAATATGTTTGTGTCTGATCAAATGTACTGGGGACCAGCTGCGAGCGGATGGTATCCTCCACCAAGACATCCATCCCAGAACACTCACATGAAATGACAGTGATGTAGTGTACTCCAGTTGTGTGAACAATCCGTTGTATTGGATTCCCAAAGCAATCATATCTGTCCATATGGAACCCGTTCGTGGCTGGCCGATCTTCTGGAATATCTTCTATTGGCACATTATTCTCTGGGTCCTGTTGCTCTTCCTCTTCCATGATTTGATCAAGGCTGGCATCCTGAAGTCTGCTCAGGAAATCTGAAGTCATGGATGGATGCGCTGCCGGATGTCCCGGATCGCTATCCGCTGATGGACGTTTAACATCCAGTTGATATTCGAGTCATAGAAACTCTTGCTCCTGAATGTCCTTTTTTTGCTCATGGTCCTCAAGAGCCCTGACCCTGACCTTCCCTTGATGACAGTTTGCATGCAATGAATTGTGTTGGATATAGAAATACCCTCTAGTATTCGACATATTCATTGGTTGGAAATACCTACCATTCCATACTTCAGGTCGGTGAAACGGGTTGGAGTCGTGCATGCGGCGGAAACATCTGCGACAGAATATTCTTGACCCAACGCAATCACAGCATTGCCATCGTGTGAGGTAATGGTCAGGACAAGCAAGGCAATCAGTAATGTCATCCATTGATTCACGACCAAGCAATCCATTGAGCAACTGTGGAACATGGTTGATGAAGTTGTTAAGATAATCTGCCTGTGTCTATGTATGAACTTGAATAATTCGCTCTCAATAATAGCATACATTCAAATCACCTTTACATGCCTTATGGATACGGGCATTGTATCATCTACATCATCTACCATTGGATTATTGTCCAAGTGTGCAAAGTTATCATCATCTGCAAATGCCGCAGGTAGTGCACCAGTTACAATGGGAGCGGGACCCAGTGGTAGCCGTTGTGTTATGAGGACTAGCAACCCTCGTGTGTTCTGAGTGAGTCGTGTCCTTTCCTCAGCAAATGGGATGAGGTCCCTTTGTCTGATGACTGTTGTTTTTAGTCGTTTGTGTTTCTTTAGAGAGTTCAGGTTCATGATCAAAATATCTATGGCCAGGACCTAGCCATTGTACGGGATATCTAATGAGACCGCTCATCGATATCGGCAATATGCCCCAATTTGGATGGGCCGGATACCAGTGGACAGCGGACCCTATCTGTCGAAGACAAACGGAATCTGTTTGTCATCAACGGACACTGAACGGAAAATCTATATTTTATCATGTGATCCTTCGGTTGAGAACTGTGTGGTTGCAGAAAATTATATTGTCTACAAACATGTCTGCCCTCCTGCAACCACCTGAACCAATATTTTCACCAAAGAAAAGATGAGTGGAACCGATATTTACAGTAGAAGAAAGATCTATCTTTGAACCATACAAGGAACTCTACCGCTCCTCAACTACTCCTCAAGCTCGGACTGCTATCTTGAAGGATAAAATCCTAACGGATATTTTCAACTACTGGGCCACTAAGGGGACAGAGCCAAAGACAGGGGAAGAGTGGGCAGAGAGAATCAAAGTAGGTACAGCAACTCATTGCAAAGAACTAGACATCATTTGCTTGAATAGAAGGTTGTCCAGTATATCAAGAATTGCTGGCGCCCTTATTACCAGCATAAAGATCCAAAGGTGCTCCTGAAAACTTCACTGCAAGATGTTGTCCGGCAGACAATGGCAAAGGAGATAAACGAGGAGATCCAGAACTTGTTGAGGGGTAAGGATCACAATGCCTCGGGATTGGATGCATTTGCACAATATAATGTGGCTGTCAAAAATGTTATGCATCAACTCACACCGCAGAAGGAAAGTTGTTTACGGAAGATGGTGGCAGAATGGAGCGAAAAAGGAAATCCGCCAGAAATTCAGTGCAAGTTGGTACTCCTTCCATCCCCCATCCGTCCTCTATTCGTTGTACATCCGTCCGCTTGATTTCGCTTTCTAATCGTTGTCTCTCCAGGAAGGCCCAAAAGCATGGTTTGAAGCGTGTGGACGATGCAGATGTGCTTCGATTTAGAGAGATGGGCATGTTGAGTTGGACTGTTGTTGGTTGGTATGCAGATGAAGGCATGACTATTAGAATGTATGTGGTGCCATCATTCTTTAAACAATTTTGACACCAATTATAGTTATGACAATATGTCATACTTGACCCATGCTAACCGACCTACCTTTCAAGACTCCTTTCCTGACCTTGTTAGTGACCTCAACAAGAAGATGATGGATTACATGTCTGCTCTTCTTGGTAGAGACATGCCGTCCAACATGCAATCACCCCATGATTTGACTCCTCCTATCCTTACATGCCATGACCTCATCCTTGATCTGGATAGGGATGGATTCCCAATATTACCAGCAGATCCAGGACCAGATATATTTCAAACTCGGGCAGAATTGGAAATGCTTGTCCGGGACTATCTAAATACTCATTACAGTGAATCCTAGTTTTCTCCACCTTTGCTCATCATCTGATCACCCCATCAGAAATTGCGTCTGGTTACCGTTATGAATCTGCTCCTTACAAGGCAGTGAGGACCAATGATCAGCAATTCATACATTCAAGGTATCTTCCAGAGGGTCTGATACTCCAAGATCCTCATAATCTTGGTCGGCCTGAGCTATTGCGTCTGCTAAACTTCTGGAGAGACCGTCAAGGACAGTATGGATCCAGTGACACCTTCCGCTGGACGGTTTATCTCAACCGTCACAAGCAGCCAGTAGCTGCCGAGTATGGCACCCGAGCTGATCGTGAAAAAAATGCGGCAGCAGCAGCAGCACGTAAGGCTACATGCAAAAATAGAGGGAAAAATCAGAAACAGAGGCCAACACCATCAGCGGTAGTTGATGGCAACAGTAGGACCATTGCTAATGATGGAGCCGCTGATGGCAGATCCGCTTTAGTCACCAGATCTGCGGTAGTTGATGGCAACAGTAGGACCATTGCTAATGATGGAGCCGCTGATGGCAGATCCGCTTTAGTCACCGGATCTGCAGCCAACTTGGAGTGGCAACGGGGGCCTACACTTCCCCTGTCACCTAGCGTACCACACACACCACTGCCTGACTTACAGGAGGAACCTCCTGTCTTGCGCTCACCGCACACTCCCCAGCCTCAGTGCCACAACAGATCCACGGTTCACAACGAATCCCGACCAAATATATCAGCTTCCACTCATGACGAGTCTGCTCTCAACGAATCCGTTCATGATGGATGTGTTGATGATACAGCAGTGGTAGATGCCACTACCATCCACCTCTTACAACAAAGAGGATGGAGCCATCCAGACTCTCCAATTAATGGCCCTAGTAATGGTTCCCCTAGATATAGAGTGTCAAGAAGGGTGCTCAACATTCTTCAAGATGAGGACAATGACCAATTTGAAGGTAAGGGAAGGCCGGCATTACAAAACCAAAAGAAGCGCAAGGCATTGCCTAACCAATTGTCAACAAATTCCAAGCGACCCCGCAAGTCTCAAGCACAAATGCTACAGGAAGATGCAGCTCGATACATTGATATGTCTACACCAGCCAAAAGGAGTAGCAGCCGCACTAAGGTCATTCGACCAGTCCGCCGTCATTGATGTGGGGAAGGGGGGAATGTTATATTACATTTTTGTAAACTATAGGGTTACAAGAATGTACAAATGTCTGTCATAGCGAAAAAAAAATATGTAATCGTCCATCCTTCACTTCTCTTCTGTTGCCTTCCATCTCTCAGTAAGCCGACTGGATGATCGGGTCCGTTGCATTGGCGGCCGACTACTTTGGGAGTTGCTGCGAGCCCGTCCCTTTGGGCCAGGGAGAGGGTCCTTGGCAGGGACTGGCAGAGGGACGGAAGATGGTTGAGGGGGTGACAGAGATGTTCGTGTGGGAGTCGTCCCTGAGGATGTTTGTTGAAGCAGGGACGGAGTGACGGTAAGAGTGGATAAGTCAGCGGCATGATAGGATTGGTCAGTGGCGAGGGCAGAGGTGTCACCAGTGGGAACGGATATGTCAGCAGTGGCAGGGGATTGGTCAGCAATGGGGTCAGGAGTGGTTTCTTCCTCTTCAACGATGGGTCCAAGTCCACTGTGCCCTGTTGGATGCACTGCCACATCATCCTGAGCTGACGGACTGGAGGGATGGGTAGAGATGTGAAGTTGATTCTGCAAAGTGTCAACCACACCTCAAATATTGCAGATCTGCTCTTCCATCTGACGGATCCGTCCGGCGTGGTCTTCAAGTGTCTCACCCGCAAGAAAAACATTTGTTTGCAGGGTTTCTATGCGGCCACCGAGCGTGTTGACCTGAGTCTGGTAGCAACAGAAGAAGTCCTCAATACGCAGTAACCAGCTCGCCTCAGCTGTGACAAACCCGTCCCGCACCTGCTCCCCAACATTCCACAATGCTTCCTGGAACCCATTCTCCATCCTGTCCAAACGGCTCTCCACCCCTGCCATTACACCAGCCACAATGTCCTCACTGTGACTAGACTCCATTGCCCGCTCCTTGCCCTTTCCCTTGACCAGAAGAGGGTCTGCTGGGCGGTTGGAGGTCGACAGTTGGGATGGACGGATGGACGGTTTTGATGGTCCCGCGATTGGACTGGTTGGTTCATCTGCTAACTATTGGTTAGCTATTTGAGCAGGAAAAGAGTTTCATACCGTCATCACTCTCAATAATCGTCACTGACTTCTTTCTCAGTGGTTTTTTCCCCTTTCCCTTGTTGCTGGGCTTGACGGTTTTCTTGACAATCATCAGGCTGCATGTTCGTTTGCGAATGAGCCGGCAGGGATTGCATGCGGTGCCGCCCTTTGTCCTGACACACTGTAGCCGCTTACTTGCGCAATATTGGCAAGGGGAGTTGATGTGCTGACCCTCGCGACGAGGTGCTGTCCTCAGATACCTGCCCAACAGCATCCCTCCAGTAATTTCCCCCTTCGGTATCCTGCCTCCTTGTTCTTCCTCTTCCTCTTCCTCTTCATCCTTGTCCTCCTGCTCCTTCTGTCGACGATAGGTACCAGGAGGAGGTTGACCAATATAGGTCATCCATTTTGGCTTCTTGGGATTTGGTGACAGACCAGACAAATCTCCTGCCGCTGGAGGACTCGGTCGTTTTCTCTTCTTTGGAATCGGTGATGGACCAGACGAATCTCCTGCTGCCGGCCTATGACCTATCCGGTCTTCTCGTGCCGGTGCCGTCAATGGACCGGCCTCAGTCGTTCTTCGCCCCCACTTGGTTCCTCCTCCCTTCTGCTCCTCTGGGTCCATTTCTTCGCAGCGTCCTTCAACCGCCTAGTCATATCCTCGTCAGAAAGCTTGCTCTGGAGTAGCGGGATAACTTTGTTGATGAAACTTCTCCTGGCATCAAGAAGAAGTTTCTTGTCATCCTTGACGTCCCTAACCTTGAACCACATGTCAATCTACAGGACGACTATTAGTGCATGTCTATTAGGCAGGAGTGCTTGTATCTTACCAGGTCCTTCTGCTGTGCTTTGAGTTGTCGCAGGTCTCCTCTGAGAGCAAGGTATAATACTCGAACATCCGCGTCAACGACCTGTTGGTGGAGTTCTTCGTTAGACATGGCGGATGGAGGATTAAAGAAACGGACAAGAACTTTACACGAAGCAAGTTCTGAAAATAGATATCATGTGACCCTGTTTAAATTACAAAAGAAGTTTGATTTATTGCTTGACAAAACCTTACTTTGTTTATCTTACAGTTTAGTAAATAACAATTAGCTAAGCAGGTCAAAAATTGCAGAGGTCCTAATGTTTATTGCACTAAGCAGGAGTCGAACCCACCTACTGCAACACACAATAAACACCAATGGATAATATTCCACTAGACCATCAATGCTTACTGTACACTGCTATAGTCTAAATAGATATCATGTCACAACACCAATGGATAATATTCCACTAGACCATCAATGCTTACTGTACACTGCTATAGTCTAAATAGATATCATGTCACTCTGTTTAAATTAGGACCTTACTTTGTTTATTATACTGTGTAGTAAATAACAATTAGCTAAGCAGGTCAAAAATTGCAAACGTTTTAATGTTCATTGCACCAAGCAGGAGTCGAACCCACCTACTGCAACACACAATGAAGACCAATGGATAATATTCCACTAGATTATCGATGCTTACTATACACTGCTATAGTCTAAATAGATATCATGTCACTATGTTTAAATTAGGACCTTACTTTGTTTATCATACTGTGTAGTAAATAACAATTAGCTAAAAACAGTGAGATGAAAATGCACTAGTAGGAATCGAACCCGTCTACTGCAAGACATAATAAAGACCAATGGATAATATTCCACTAGACCACCGATGCTTACTTTACATTGCTATGATGTAAATAAACATCAGTCTATTCTTCTGTGTGTGGTCAAAAATATTTGAGTTCGATCTCAATGCACTAGGGGAGTCGAACCTACCTAATGCAAAATACAAGGAATACTAATGAGAAATATTCCACTACACCACAGATGCTTCATGTGGGAGTCGAACCCACCTAATGCAAGATACAAGGAATACCAATGAGAAATATTCCACTACACCACAGATGCTTCATGTATAATGCTATGGTGTAAATCAATATCAGTCTAATATTCCGCTACAAACCATGGTTTTCCTCTTTCCTGTATACTTCTATGGTGTAAATAAATATCAGTCTAATATTGTCAATTTAATACAGATGCACCAGTTGCAGTAAAATCTCTATCCGTTCAAATTCTGTATGGGTCCATTTGTGCACTACATGAACACCGTCCTGACTTGTAGCAAGCGCCTGTGGTACAATGGAATATTCATCAATTGATATTTCATATTGTGCACAAGAAGTGGGTTCGACTCCCACTAGTTCACATTATATAATAGCAGCAGGCTGCTGACGTCCGCTAGCATCATGAATTTGATCTGTTGAAAACTCCAGAGATTTCTGCAGTGGCATAAGATGGACAAGTTCGCGCATGTGGTCATTCCAGTGCTCATGACCAGTTGATAATACACTGTGGCGGGCTACCTTTGTGCTGGTCTTTGTAAAAAAGGTAGTCAGCCCTAGTGTATCGTCACTTGTTATGTGAACTGGAATGATCTCATGCGTCAACTCCTCCATCCTATCCTGCTTCAGTAATTGCTAGAGTTTTGGTCAGATCCACTACCACAGGTGCATACTCCAGGTCAGTACAATGTATATGTAGAGCAAAAATGCACCCATATAAAAACACAGCATTAGTCCCTGTTAAGGTGAAGTAGGAGTAGAACCCACCACTGTACACAATATTGAATATCAATAAATGAATATTCCACTGAACCACTGGGACTGGTTGCACCGCTGACATCAGCTGGCTCACATGCCGACGTCAGCTACCGTCAGCTACCGTCAGCTGGCATGCCAGCGGACAGCGGACACTCACGCACCCTCTTCCGCTCTTCCTCCTCTTTCTCCCCAGTGCCATCCTCTCCACTCCCCACACTACCTCACATGCACCCCGCTTCCCTCCTCTCTCCTGACCTGACGTCCGACGTCTGCTACGTCTGCTGGGGTACCAGCGGACACCCATGCTCCTCCCCTTCCCCCTTCCCCCTCTTTCTCCTCATCCCCATCCCTCTTCCGCCACCCCCCACACTCTCCGAGACGCCACCCCATGCGGCGGACACCCATGCACCCCGTTTCCTTCTCTCCCGCCCTGATGCCAGACGATGCTGAACAATGCCGGGGGTTGCCGACGGATTCCCGTAGATGCCGACGGATACCAGCGGATATCCGGCAGATGCCGACGGATGCACGACGAATGCCAACGGATGCCAGCAGGTCACGACAGCTGCTGACAAACTCCGACGGATGCCAGCTGATGGCTGCTGATGCCAACGCCCCTTTCAGGCCACAAAAACTCTTTTGGGAGGTATGCCACCCCCCTTCCACCTCAAAAAATCCATACGGGAACCTGCGGAAACGTAGGTGGGCGTCCGTTCATTGTGTTATCCAACCTTTGAATCTATCCGTTAGTAACAGACCTGTGGTGCAACGGTTAAATGTGTGTTCCGTTGCTGGAGGCTTTCCCAAGGCCAGGGGTTCGATTCCCCCCCACAGGCATACGGCGGGCAAGACAAAGTTACTTTTTTCCTTGGTCCAACCAGACTCCGTGGACCTGCGTAGGCCTCTGTAGATGTCCACTGGTGTCCTGCGCAGGCCTGGGAGGGCCCATGTAGATTTGAGTCCGTCGACGTACGTCTGCGTGGATGTCCACTGGTGGCTTGCGTAGGCCTGCATAGATTTTCAGGGCCCTTTTGTAGACGTACGCTGGCGTTGGGGGTGGGAAAAGGATGGAAGGGGAGACACGCAGCCTTGAGTTATTGCAGGGAGGAATGGAGAGGGGAGGGAAGTGGGGAACCTCGAGGAGGGTTTATTCATGCCATGAAGTCCGCCAATGGAGGAGGTTTTCACTCATGTGCTGATGCCCGCCGGCGGCCGCTGACGCACATTGACGTCCGCTAGTGTCCGCTGGCATCCGCCGGGCCTGCATGCGCATGTGTGTGCCCGCCTTTTATCAATCTACTGGACCGTGTCATACAGCACATTGTGACACGTCTGCAGCTTTGTATTCTATGGCACTGTGGGGAATGCTCCGCTCCAGTGTAGCGGACTCTGCTGGACACGTATGGTACGGCACAAAGCGGGCTCCTGTACAACGTATGACACGTACCGTTGTGATGCCCTACCCTGCACCTTATGACCAGCAGGGACTGCAGATCTAGGGACTAACTGATATATGCCCATGTCGTGAAGGAAGTTGAGCTCATCACGGTATGCAGTTTCCCATTTGTCTGCATCACCTGACCACCTGGCCTCTGCCCACATTCGAGGCTCGTTGCCAATGTCCAGTGCTACTGGTAAATGATTCTGGAGGTTCTGAGTGGCAGTGAGGAGATACTCAATGTCTTTTGTCGATGCGATGTTGGCCAGATCAGACAGGGATGGGCCCTGATCAGGGTCCTCAGTACCTGGATCAGGTATTTCCAAATCAGGCATCAGCACTCTACTGGCTTCTTGTTGCGCTCAAAGTTGTTCTCCTGCAGCTATAGACTCTTGCACTGCCTTTTGCGTATGTGATAGTAGAGTGTTTTCAGGGTCAGCCCTGACAGTTGGAACAGGGATGCGGTTAGATTGGTAAAGCTGTGGAATTTGTGGGTTATTCTTTTGCTCATCTGGTTCAGGACAATACTAAGTGACTCCTCCTGAGGTGATAACAGTCTCGTCATTGATGGAAATGAATTCTGGTTGGTCCAGCATAGTGGTCTGATTGTAAGAAGTGGTGCTGGGAATGAGGTTTGAGAGATGATGGCTATCTTCATGACTCTCACAGAACTTGACATGGTACATTTCGTATATCTTTCCAGTGGCCTTCTCATAACACCTATATGCTTTAGAGTTTTTTGCATAGCCAATCAGTATACATTCAATCAATCATGCATAGATTTTAGGGTTATGTTCAGCCAAGATCAAGACAAATGCCTGACAGCCTATTTCTCACAAGTAGGAATAATCAGGATGACAGCCTGTCCAGGCTTTGTGTGGTGTGATGTTCTGGAACGATTTAGTGAGGGTTTGCTTGTGTAAATGAGATGCAGTCATGTAAAATTCGTCCCATATGTTGGGGGAACATCCTACTGCTATCCTCATAGCTCGTGCCTTTCCCATCAGGGTATGATGCATGCGCTTGACACGTTGATAGGACCCCATACAGGATCAGCGCATCAACGGCAGGTGACGACAACGCGGCACCGACTCAAAATACCTTAGCACGTGCTAATTAACCAATTTTGGCAATATTTGACGGCCGTGCACAGCAAGAAGCAGATCCGATCAGTGATAGCGCCGACGGCAGACAGAATGACAACTGACAGATGGCATCAGTCACTGACGACAGCGCTTAGGGAGAAGCCTGATGATCTATCAAAAACTGACGGACAGCTTGGCGTTTGACCTTGGCGTCTGACATCGCTTAGCACCTCGATTCGGCGCCTGACATCGCTAAGCACTTTGAACAGACAGAAGGGTGATGGAGTGATGGTTTAGCTTTGTGATCTGTTGCCTGGCGTCGCTAAGGCTCTTGAATGGACGGTAGGGATCTGAAACCGTTGGAGCTACCCCTATGAAATTTTCTAGTTTACCGCACTCTGGCGTCATTAGCCACTGGCGACGGCGAACTCATTGTAGTATAAAAGTACTTACCGACTTGTACATAGACCATCAATCAAACAATAGACCAGAGTTTACTACTCTCCTTTTCTCAGTCTCCCTTACGCTCAAGAGCTCATTTATGGTCGGCAACGTCGAACTCGTCGGCAGTTGCAGACTCTCGCCAACACTCGACATACTCGTGCCTTGCAACTACGGCAGGCATTATCAACGCTTAGACTTCGCTAAGCTTATTGTGCTCTTGCCGCTTACCTTTGCCGTGTTCACTTACCGCTCCTTCCCTAGGCGCTTTACCTTAGCGCTTGACACTTGCCGAACCCGTTACCGACCTTTACCCATTTTCACAGGCGCGTTCTCTGGGACCTGCCCGGGACTCTCCACATCACTTACAGCGCGCCCAACGCAAACTCTTGGTACGGTAACACTAAAGTTACATTTGTTGCCAACCAAACTTTGGGCGTCATCAAATTGGAGCCCACTACGAGGGATCTCTAGGGCAGAATTCCGCCAAAAACCCGTCTCCAGCGTAGGCGCCGCCTGCTAGACCAGTCGGCAGAAGGCATAGCTCCTTCTCATCCATCAACTCCACAACCACCTGGTGCCTTACCGGGTCTCTCTCTTGCACAGGAACTACAGAACGCCACTGTAGACGCATTTCCTGATCTCTTCCCGCATTCCCTCGATTATAGCGCCGACGACCCCTTAGCATTGCCCTTTACCGTACCGCAACCAATCACCCCAATTACTCCGCTAACGCCTCTTTCTCAACTCATTTCTCTTACCCCGTCGCCAATCTCTAGAACTCCTTCCCCACTACCGCTAACCGAACTCGTTACCACCGTCGCCATGGAACAACAAGTCCAGCGCATGCCACCATGCAACCACTTCTCAGCACCAAAATGGGACGAGTCCAAGCCACAGGAGCTCTCCCAGTATTTCAAGGAGTTGGAATATTTATTCAGAGATTGTAACATTACCGACCACACACAGATGAAGGAATACGTGGCAAGATACGTATCATATGACACGGCAGAGACATGGACAGGTTTGACTGAATTTGCCGCCTTTGTCCCTGCCACCCCACCTGTTCCAGCCCAAGGCGCTTCGTATGAAGGCTGGAAGACGGCAGTGATCTAGTTGTACCCTGGCGCAGAAGAGGCTACCCGATACACGGTAAACGAGCTCCAGAAACTAGTACAGGAATCATTTGACAGTGGCACATTGTCTCTTGGCGCATTCTCCACGTATTACCGCGAATTCCAAAAGATCGCTAAGTGGTTAGTACAGAACGGCAAGCTATACATTAATGAGGAACGTCGCCTATTCCAACAAGGCATCCTGACTTCGCTTTGGACTTGTATTGCTCATCGCCTAGAGATAGTTCACCAGGCCTATCACCCAGACGAGCCCTATAACGTTGCCAACGTCTTTGAAGCCGGTAAATGGGTTCTCAAGGGAATGGACACTGGCGTTGAACTGCAGCGCGCTAGGACAAGCCCACCACCTGAGCGAACTAACGGTATTATTCCCATCCCTCCTCCTGTTGCCGACTTCGTTAAGAAGGAGGACCTTAACGCTGCCATTACCGCCGCTGTCGCTTCTGCTATGACGTGTATAGAAACTATGATTACCACCAATCTCGCTAACCGACCCGCTAATGTACCCGCTAATGGCCCTTGCCATTTCTGTGGGGAAATTGGCCACACTATGACTAGAGGACGCTGCGTGACTTTAGAAAACTATATTCGGCAAGGAAGGATTCGACGGGCTATCGACGGCAAGATAGTTCTCACTACTGGCGCCATCATTCCCAACTACCCAGACAAGAAGTCTTTCCAGGAACGAGTTGATGAATGGCATAGGCGCAACCCAGGACAAATCGTTACCGGCACGCTTTCTGGCAACGCCAACCCCAACCCTGAACAGGCGACCCAACAGCAAATGGTCCACGAGGTCTTACACTTCGACAGCGTTGGCGACCATCCTACTTTCTCGTGGGAAGAACGTATCGCCAAGCTGCAGCAGGAATTAAATTCGCTTAAGAATCAGGTCTTTGATGGGGTTGAAGTTAAGCAGCCTAAACAACCTCTTAAAGGATACAAGCCAATGCCTCCCGCTAGCAAGCTACTGACACCTGCTCCTGCCGCACCGCCTGCTACTACCCCTGCTACTACTCCAGAACCACTGTCGTCCGCTACTGCTCCCGAACCGCCTTTGCCGCCTCTCCATCCCTACTCAGGGATTCCCGACCGTTATCATGCTCCCGTACAAAGAAACTTTGCCACTCCCAAGAAACGTCCTGAGGGTGGCTACCGACCTACCGTGCCAATATTCGACATAGAAAAATCAAATCACGTCTTTAGCCGCATCATAAAAACCAATGTCACCTTGTCAGTTGAAGAACTTTGTAGTATTGCTCCCGACGTTTGCAACCAAGTCAAGACGGCAGTTACCCCTTGACGACCCTTGGCGACAACTGTTGCCGAGGTCAAGGACCTCGACGATGCGCTACCCGGTTTTTCTGTTACCGTCGACTCGCTGGATACTGAAGACACTCCTGCTGACCCCATCGCTAACGCCACCTCTGTGGACCTAGTGGAGACCTATCTTAGGTCAGTAGACCATGGAGAAGACCCGGCAATCCTTACCGTCGCTCAAGAATCGCACGCTATTTGCTCAGTGGCGCTAACAGTAGACAACAAGCACGAGGTAGAGGCAATTGTGGATAGCGGGTCACAGATCATTTCTATGGCAGCTGAAGTCGCTAACAATCTGGGCCTCATTTACGACCCTACCGTTATACTAAACATGCAAAGCGCTAACGGCACAATAGACCGATCCCTAGGCCTCGCCAAGAATGTGCCTTGCACCCTTGGCGACATTACTTTTTATCTTCAGATACACATCTTACGTTCCCCAGCATACGACCTGCTACTTGGCAGACCCTTCGACGTCTTGGCGCAATCTGTCGTCAAGACCGTTACCGACGACGAAACGACCTTAACAATTAGCAACCCCAATTCCGGAATCCGACGAACGGTGCCAACGTTCCCTAGGGGACAACGAAAAGGTGCCTGCGCTAAGCCCCCGGAGTTTACCGACCAACATGCCAATGAGCCTCCCCACCGGTGTTTTCACAGACCATCGAGGAGGTGATTGGCGACGATCACGGAGATGTGGCGCTAACGCTGGAATATGACCATTCAACTAGTCTTGTAAATGTTATGTCTACTGCTTTTCTTGACGAAGACGTTTTAACTACTTTACCCGCTACCGACGCAGAGCTTTCCCAGAAAAATCAAAACATTACCGACTCCTCTCTTGCCTACTTGTACCTTACCGCTTCTGAATCCTTTCAAAACATTGCGTCTACCGATACTTATTTCACTACCCTTTCCGGAGCCTCGTCTTCTGCCGTTCTTGGACTTGCCGCTCCACAGGCTACGATTCCCCTTTCCACCTCTGCATATAACCAAGCTAACGCTCCCAAAAGGAAAGGGGTTCAAGTCAAAAAGAAATATAAGCCAGTTGCGCTTAAAACAAAACCCGTCGCTACGCACTCTCCTGAGACGTTTAGAATTGAGCGCCAGATCATTGGCGACCCTCTTACTGACATGCCAGATTTATCACCGAATCTGCCACCCTTTCAGCCCACAGGACATTTTACCACAGAGCGCCAGCAGCAGTTCGCCAAGGAGCATGATACAGGATTTTTGACCAAAGATGAGTTGAATGTCCTTACCGATCTTGTCGCTAAGCAAGACAAAGCCTTTGCTTGGGAGGACTCGGAACGCGGCAGTCTACGTACAGATTCCTTACCGATCTTGTCGCTAAGCAAGACAAAGCCTTTGCTTGGGAGGACTCGGAACGCGGCAGTCTACGTACAGATTTCTTCCCACCTGTTGTCATCCCAACCATTCCTCACGTGCTGTGGACTGAGCACAACCAACCGTTACTGCCTGGAATCAAAGCCGAGGTCTGCCAAATCATTAGGACCAAGATAAAGGCTGGAGTCTACAAGCACTCCAATAGTTCTTACTGCTCCCGTTGGTTCTGTGTCCTCAAAAAGAACGGCAATCTATGCATAGTTCACAGTCTCAAGCCGCTGAATAGAGTTACTATACGACACTCTGGCGTACCGCCTTTTCCTGACCATTTTGCCGAGTCCTTTGCCGGGCGCATTTGTGGTGCCACCCTTGACCTCTACGTTGGCTACGACGAACGCCTGATACACCCCTCTTCCCGGGATCTCACTACCTTTCAAACTCCGTTTGGCGCCTTGCACCTAGTTACCTTGCCGATGGGCTGGACAAACTCAGTCCCTATATTCCATGACGACATCACCTTCATCCTCCAACCCGAGTAGTTACCTTGCCGATGGGCTGGACAAACTCAGTCCCTATATTCCATGACGACATCACCTTCATCCTCCAACCCGAGATACCGCATAATGTCCTTAGCTTCATTGATGACGTTGGCGTCAAAGGCCCCAAAGACTGGCGACTTGTAAACGGCTTACCGGCGACCCATCCCGAGAACCCCAACATTACGTTGGCGTCAAAGGCCCCAAAGACTGGCGACTTGTAAACGGCTTACCGGCGACCCATCCCGAGAACCCCAACATTCGCTTAGCGCTATGGGAGTTTTTCCAGCTGCTCAATCGAGTTCTCCAACGTATGAAGTATAGCGGTGGTACGTTTAGCGGTCACAAACTCCTCCTTTGCGCGCCAAGGTTCAAAATACTTGGTCACATCTGCACTCCCGACGGTCGCGTTCCCGACGAGTCTCGCTTAGCACTCCTAGAGCGATGGGGTCCTTGCCGCGACTTATCTGAAGTTCGCGCCTTTCTCGGTACCGTTGGCGTTCTTAGGATATTCGTCAAAAACTTTGCCCATCGCGCACACGCCCTTAACCGACTCACCTGCGCCAACGAGCCCTTTGAATTTGGGCCAGACCAGGTCACTGCACAGCGAGATTTAGTGAAAGCCCTACAAGACGCCAAGCCCCTAGTTCCTATCAATTATACCTCTGCTGACCCAGTTATCTTGGCGGTGGATACCTCGTACATTGCCGTTGGCTACTTCTTGTGCCAGTGCCTTAGCGACAATCGGAAACAGCGACGCTACAACCGCTTTGGGTCTATCACGCTAAACGACAGAGAGTCTCGCTACAGCCAGCCTAAGCTAGAACTCTATGGGCTCTTCAAAGCCTTCCGGTCGCTAAAGATGTATTTGATTGGCATGTGGAACCTGATTGTTGAAGTCGACGCTAGGTACATCAAAGGCATGCTGCAGAATCCCGACATCCAGCCATCCGCTAGCATGAACCGATGGGTAGTCGCTATCCTCATGTTTCACTTTGAGTTGGTACACGTCAAGAGCTCTTTCCACAGCCCAGATGGACTCTCTAGGCGACCATGGCAGCCTGGCGACCCGGCAGTGGATCCACAGGCTGATAGCGATTTCGAGGATTGGATCGACCGACTACATGGTTTCGTGCACCTCATACAACAGCCAATTCCCTTACTACGACGGCAACAGCATACCAGTATCCTTTTACATCCCATCGTCCCTTACCGCCCAGAGATCTTTAGCGCACCCCTCACATTCTACACAGCAAGTATTCTTGGACAAGACTTGCCTCCAGTAAAAGTCGTACAGGAGCCTCATTCGCTAAGAGAAGACAGCCGAAGCCTGACCTACGATGCCGTCCCCCGATCCGCCAAGGCAATGGTGGAAGACAGTCGCTTGTTAGTAGTTGAACAATGGATACGAGACCTTAAGCGACCCCCAGACCTTACCGATGAACAATATGCGAAATTTATCCGCTATGCTACCCGTTTCTTCTTTACCGACAACCGACTTTGGCGACGACATTGAGATGGCGCTCACAAGCTGATCATCAAGCCAGAAAGTCGCTTACGAGTCTTGCGCACCATGCATGACGAGCTAGGACATAGAGGTCTGTACGCTACCCGAGCTTCTCTGTTAGAACGATTCTGGTGGCCACACGCTAGTGCCGACATCGCCTGGTACATCAGGACTTGCCACCTCTGCCAAATTCAACAAATGCGCCAAGTGCTCATCCCGCCAACCGTTGCAATGCCAGCTCCCCTCTTCAGCAAAATCTACGTCGACACCATGCATATGCCCAAATCTGGTCGCTACAAGTACATCATTCAAGGTCGTTGCTTGCTAATCCACTGGCCTGAATTTTGAATGCTGCAAAGAGAAAATACCAAGGCAGTCGCTAAGTGGCTGTTTGAAGACGTCATCTGCCGTTGGGGAGCGCTAAGAGAAATCGTCATGGATAACGGTGCACCAATTATCAAAGCGCTAACCTATCTCGCCAAGAAATACAATATCCATCACATTCGAGTATCTGGCTACAACAAACGCGCCAATGGCCTGGTGGAAAGACCACACTTTGACGTTCGGCAAGCGCTCTTCAAGGCAGTCGATGGCGACGAATCTCGTTGGAGCGAAGCGACCTATTCAGTGTTCTGGTCGGAAAGAGTTACTATTCGTAAGCGCATGGGTTGTTCTCCCTATTACGTGGCTACTGGCACCCATCCGTTACTCCCTGCCGACATTATAGAAGCGACCTACCTTCAGCCAGCACTCAACAGCATCTTAGCGACTACCGACCTGATCGCCAGACGAGCTATTGATCTCCAGCAAAGGAAGGAAGATTTAGAGCGACTCCACGAGGTAGTCTTTAGCGCCCGGCGCCAAGCAGCCCTACGATTCAAAACTGAGCATAGCACCACTATCAAGGACTACAACTTCCTGAAAGGAGCGCTAGTACTTATGCGCAACTCCAAAATTGAAACCTCATATAACAAGAAAATGCGCCCGCGCTATCTAGGACCCTTGGTAGTTATCTCTCGTAACCGTGGAGGCGCTTATGTGCTCTGTGAATTAGATGGTTCAGTACTGCATCGACCTGTTGCTGCTTTTCGTCTATTGCCGTATCTCGCCAGGGAACAAATCAACTTGCCGCTTGAAGCGCTAGATATTGACACTGCCAAGCTGAGAGAACTTGAAGAAACCGAATTATTGGACGATGATGACTTGCCGACTTTAGTTGAAGAAGAAGAAAATGAGTAGAAAAGAATATATTGATGAGCTCCCTTTTTTTTTCTATTACTTATCTTACTTATCTTTCTTGCCGATACTTACTGTACTATATTCCACAGACAATTCCTTACGTAGTCAAGCCGCAGCGCTAGCGTGTCGCCAACGCTTCCAATACTTACTGTACTATATTCCACAGACAATTCCTTACGTAGTCAAGCCGCAGCGCTAGCGTGTCGCCAACGCTTAGCGCCCTGCGCAACTCTCGCCAAGGGTTTTTTGCTATGATGATTTACTGAGTGTTTCCCTTTCTCCTCAAAATCTGTCTAAGTCCCTCACCTACAACTCCTCTTGCTAAAACCTACCTTAGAATACTTGCCGCTTGCTTTCTCTTGGCTTTCTTGGCTCTGTACTAACTTAGACTATGGGACTTATCCTTTCACTTCAAAACAAAACGGCAAAAAGTATATAAAAAGGCGGTAACAAAAATAAAATATTTACTTAAGCAGCCTATTTACGCTAAGGTCCGCTCAATTGCTATTGTCGTCTAACGGCAGGGAACTATCAGATACCGGCAAAGAGGAGTCGTGAAGGGGGAGAAGATCGCCAGGTAGAATGTTGTTGGCAGTTTGCCAATCCATGGCGGCTTGGCAATCCCCCTGGTAATCGCGAAGCACGCGAAGGCTACAACCCAAGTTGGAATAGCGCAACCTCAGCGCCATCAACTGACCTTGGACTCGTTGATAGGACCCTATACAGGTTAGGCGCATCAACAGCAGGCTCGGCACCGACTCCGGAAACCTTGCCGCACTCGTTCCGAACTTAGCGCACGCGTTCTACCCATTTTAAGCCATTTCTGACGGCCGCGCACGGCAAGAAGCAGATCCAATCAATGATAGCGCCGACGGCAGCAAGAATGACAACTGACAGATGGCATCAGTCACTGACGACAGCGCTTAGCGAGAAGCTTGATGATCTATCAAAAACTGACGGACAGCTTGGCGTTTGACCTTGGCGTCTGACACCGCTTACCGTCTCGATTTGGCGCCCAACGTCGCTTAGGTGTTCTGACAGACAGAAGGGTGATGGAGTGATGGTTTAGCTTCGCGATCTGTCGCCTGGCGTCGCTAAGGCTCTTGAATGGACGGTAGGGATCTGAAACCGTTGGAGCTACCCCTTTGAAATTTTCCAGTTTACCGCACTCTGGCGTCATTAGCCACTGGCGACGGCGAACTCATTGTAGTATAAAAGTACTTACCGACTTGTACATAGGGGACCATCAGACGAATAGACCACAGTTTCCCCCTTTCCTCAGTCTCCCTTACGCTCAAGAGCTCATTTACGCTACGGTCGGCAACGTCAAAACTCATCGGCAGTTGCAGACGCTCGCCAACACTCGACATACTCGCGCCTTGCAACTACGGCAGGCATTATCGGCGCTTAGACTTCGCTAAGCATATCGTGCTCTTGCCGCTCACATTGCCGTGTCCACTTACCGCATTTCCTTAGGCGCTTTACCTTAGCGCTTGACACTTGCCGACCCCGTTACCGACTTTACCCCTTTTCCAGATGCGTTCTCTGGGACCTGCCCGGGACTCCTCAAATCACTTATAGCGCGCCCAACGCACACTCTTGGTACGGTACAGATGCGTTCTCTGGGACCTGCCCGGGACTCCTCAAATCACTTATAGCGCGCCCAACGCACACTCTTGGTACGGTAACACAATTGTTACATTTGTTACTGACCAAACTTTGGGCGTCATCAAATTGGAGCCCACCGCGAGGGATCTCTAGGGCAGAATTCCGCCAGAAACCCGTCTCCAGCGTAGGCGCCGCCTGCTAGACCAGTCGGCAGAAGGCATTGCTCCTTCCCACCCATCAACTCCACAACCACCTGGTGCCTTACCGGGTCTCTCTCTTGCCCAGGAACTACAGAACGCCACTGTAGACGCTTTTCCTGATCTCTTCCCACATTCCCTCGATTATAGCGCCGACGACCCCTTAGCGTCGCCATTTACCGTACCGCAACCAATCACTCCCATTACTCCGCTAACGCCTCTTTCTCAACTCATTTCGCTTACCCCGTCGCCAATCTCCAGAACTCCTTCCCCACTACCGCTAACCGAACTCGTTACCACCGTCGCCATGGAACAACAAGTCCAGCGCATGCCGCCACGCAATCACTTCTCAGCACCGAAATGGGACGAGTCCAAGCCACGGGAGCTTTCCCAATATTTCAAGGAATTAGAGTATCTATTCAGAGATTGTAACATTACCGACCACACGCAGATGAAGGAGTACGCGGCAAGATACGTATCGTATGACACGGCAGAGACGTGGACAGGTTTACCGAGTTTGCCGCCTTTGTCCCTGCCGCCCCGCCAGCTCCAGCTCAAGGCGCTTCGTATGAGGACTGGAAGACGGCACCGAGTTTGCCGCCTTTGTCCCTGCCGCCCCGCCAGCTCCAGCTCAAGGCGCTTCGTATGAGGACTGGAAGACGGCAGTGATCCAGTTGTACCCTGGCGCCGAGGAGGCTACCCGATACACGGTAAACGAGTTACAGAAACTAGTACAGGAATCTTTCGACAACGGCACATCTTCGCTTGGCGCGTTCTCTACGTATTACCGCGAGTTCCAGAAAATCGCTAGGTGGCTTCTGCAGAACGGCAAGCTCTATATTAACGAGGAGCGTCGCCTATTTCAGCAAGGCATCCCGACTTCACTGTGGACTCGTATTGCTCGTCGCCTAGAGATAGTTCATCAGGCCCATCACCCTGACGAGCCCTATAACGTTGCCAACGTCTTTGAAGCCGGTAAATGGGTTCTCAAGGGAACAGACACTGGCGTTGGCATACCACGCGCTAGGACGAGCCCACCCCCTGAGCGAACTAACGGTATTATTCCCATCCCACCTCCCGCTGCCGACTTCATTAAGAAGGAGGAGCTCAATGCTGCTATTACCGCCGCTGTCGCTTCCGCTATGACGCGTATTGAAACCATGATCACCACCAACCTGACTGCTAACCGACCCGCTAACGTACCCGCACCTGGCCCTTGCCACTTCTGTGGGGAAATTGGCCATACTATGACTAGAGGACGCTGCGCTACCCTCGAGAATTACGTTCGCCAAGGTAGAATTCGAAGGGCTATCGACGGCAAGATAGTCCTCACCACTGGCGCCATCATTCCCAACTACCCAGACAAGAAGTCCTTCCAGGAGCGAGTTGATGAGTGGCATAGGCGCAATCCAGGACAAATCGTTACCGGCACGCTATCTGGCAACGCCAACCCCGACCCTGAACAAGCGACCCAACAGCAGATGATTCACGAGGTCCTACATTTCGACAGCGTTGGCGACCACCCTACTTTCTCGCGGGAAGAGCGTATCGCCAAGCTCCAACAGGAGTTGGATTCGCTAAAGAACCAGGTTTTGATGGGGTTGAAGTTAAGCAGCCCAAACAACCTCTCAAAGGATATAAGCCGATGCCTCCCGCTAGCAAGTTACCTTTGATGGGGTTGAAGTTAAGCAGCCCAAACAACCTCTCAAAGGATATAAGCCGATGCCTCCCGCTAGCAAGTTACCGACACCTGCTCCTGCCGCACCTCCTGCCGCACCTCCTGCCACTGCCCCTGCTCCTGCTTCAGAACCACCGTCGTCCGCTACCGCTCCCGAACCACCTTTGCCGCCTCTACATCCCTACTCAGGGATTCCCGACCGTTATCATGCTCCCGCACAACGAAACTTTGCCGCTCCCGAGAAACGTCCTGAGGGTGGCTACCGACCTACTGCGCCAATTTTTGACATCGAAAAATCGAACCACGTTTTTAACCGCATCATGAAAACCCACGTCACCTTGTCAGTAGAAGAACTTTGTAGTATTGCTCCCGACGTCCGCAACCAGGTCAAGACGGCAGTCACTCCCCGACGACCCTTGGCGACAGCCGTTGCCGAAGTTGATGAACTCGACGACGCGCTTCCTGGTTTTTCTGTTACCATCGACTCTCCCGACACTGAAGATACTCCTGCCGACCCCATCGCTAACGCCACCTCTGTGGACCCAGTGGAGACCTACCTTAGGTCTGTGGACCATGGAGAGGACCCAGCAATTCTTACCGTCGCTCAAGAATCGCACGCTATCTGCTCGGTAGCGCTAACGTAGACAACAAGCACGAAGTAGAGGCTATAGTGGATAGCGGGTCTCAGATCATTTCTATGGCAGCGGAAGTCGCTAACGATCTAACAAGCACGAAGTAGAGGCTATAGTGGATAGCGGGTCTCAGATCATTTCTATGGCAGCGGAAGTCGCTAACGATCTGGGCCTTATTTACGACCCTACCGTTATACTAAATATGCAGAGCGCTAACAGTACGGTAGACAGATCCCTAGGCCTCGCCAAGAATGTGCCGTGCACCCTTGGCGACATCACGTTCTATCTTCAAATACACATTTTACGCTCCCCCGCATACGACTTACTACTTGGCAGACCCTTCGACGTCTTGGCGCGATCAGTCGTCAAGACAGTTACCGACGAGGAAACGACCCTCACAATTAGCGACCCCAATTCCGGAATCCGACGAACGGTGCCAACGTTCCCTAGGGGACAACAAAAAGGCGCCCGCGCTAAGCCCCCGGAGTTTACCGACCAACACGCCAACGAGCCTCCCCACCGGTGTTTTCACAGACCATCGAGGAGGTGATTGGCGACGATCACGGAGATGTGGCGCTAACGCTGGAATTTGACCATTCAACTGGTCTTGTAACTGTTTTGTCTACTGCTTTCTTGACGAAGATGTTTTAACTACTTTACCCACTACCGACGCAGAGCCTTCCCAGAAAAATCAAAATATTACCGATTTCTTGACGAAGATGTTTTAACTACTTTACCCACTACCGACGCAGAGCCTTCCCAGAAAAATCAAAATATTACCGACTCCTCTCTTGCCTACTTGTACCTTACCGCTTCTGAATCATTTCAAAATATTGCGTCTACCGATACGTATCTCACTACCCTTCCCGGAGCCTCGTCTCCTGCCGTTCTTGGACTTGCCGCACCCCAGGCTACAGTTCCCCTTTCCACCTCTGTTTATAATCAAGCTAACGCTCCCAAAAGGAAAGGGGTTCAAGTTAAAAAGAAATATAAGCCAGTTGCGCTTAAAACAAAACCCGTCGCTACGCACTCTCCCGAGACGTTTAGGATCGAGCGCCAGATCATTGGCGACCCTCTTGCCGACATGCCGACCTTATTACCGAATCCGCCACCCTTTCAGCCCACAGGACGTTTTACCGAGGAACGCCAACAGCAGTTCGCCAAGGAGCACGACACAGGATTTTTGACCAAAGATGAGTTGAACGTCCTTACCGATCTTGTCGCTAAGCAAGACAAAGCCTTTGCTTGGGAGGACTCGAACGCGGCAGTCTACGTACAGATTTCTTCCCGCCTGTGTGATCCGACCATTCCTCACGTGCCGTGGACTGAGCACAACCGACCGCTACCGCCTGGAATGAAGCCGAGGTCTGCCAAATCATTAGGACCAAGATACAGGCTGGCGTCTACGAGCCCTCAAATAGTTCTTACCGCTCGAAGCCGAGGTCTGCCAAATCATTAGGACCAAGATACAGGCTGGCGTCTACGAGCCCTCAAATAGTTCTTACCGCTCCCGTTGGTTTTGCGTCCTCAAAAAGAACGGCAATCTACGCATAGTCCACAGTCTCGAACCGCTGAATAGGGTTACTATACGACACTCTGGCGTACCGCCTTTCCCTGATCACTTTGCCGAGTCCTTTGCCGGGCGCATTTGTGGCGCCACCCTTGACCTCACTCTGGCGTACCGCCTTTCCCTGATCACTTTGCCGAGTCCTTTGCCGGGCGCATTTGTGGCGCCACCCTTGACCTTTACGTTGGCTACGACGAACGCCTGATACACCCTCTTCCCGGATCTCACTACCTTTCAAACTCCGTTTGGCGCCTTGCGCCTAGTCACCTTACCGATGGGCTGGACAAACTCAGTCCCGATCTCACTACCTTTCAAACTCCGTTTGGCGCCTTGCGCCTAGTCACCTTACCGATGGGCTGGACAAACTCAGTCCCCATATTCCATGACGACATCACATTCATCCTCCAACCCGAGATACCGCATAACGTCCTAGCTTCATTGATGACGTTGGCGTCAAAGGCCCCAAAGACTGGCGACTCGTAAACGGCTTACCGGCAACCCATCCCGAAGCTTCATTGATGACGTTGGCGTCAAAGGCCCCAAAGACTGGCGACTCGTAAACGGCTTACCGGCAACCCATCCCGACAACTCCAACATTCGCTTAGCGCTATGGGACTTTTTCCAGCTGCTCAATCGAGTTCTCCAACGTATGAAGTATAGCGGTGGTACCTTTAGCGGTCACAAACTTGGGACTTTTTCCAGCTGCTCAATCGAGTTCTCCAACGTATGAAGTATAGCGGTGGTACCTTTAGCGGTCACAAACTTCTCCTTTGCGCGCCAAGGTTCAAAATACTCGGTCACATCTGCACTCCCGATGGTCGTGTTCCCGACGAGTCTCGCTTAGCACTCCTGGAGCGATGGGGTCCTTGCCGCGACTTATCTGAAGTTCACGCCGTCGTGTTCCCGACGAGTCTCGCTTAGCACTCCTGGAGCGATGGGGTCCTTGCCGCGACTTATCTGAAGTTCACGCCTTTCTTGGCACCGTTGGCGTTCTCAGGATATTCGTCAAGAACTTTGCCCATCGCGCACACGCCCTTAACCGACTCACCCGCACCAACGAGCCCTTCGAATTTGGGCCAGACCAGGTAACTTTGCCCATCGCGCACACGCCCTTAACCGACTCACCCGCACCAACGAGCCCTTCGAATTTGGGCCAGACCAGGTTACCGCACAACGAGACTTAGTAAAAGCTCTACAAGACGCCAAGCCCCTAGTCCCCATCGATTATACCTCTGCCGACCCTGTTATCTTGGCGGTGGACACCTCGTACATTGCCGTTGGCTACTTCTTGTGCCAATGCCTTAGCGACAATCGGAAACAGCGACGCTACAACCGCTTTGGGTCTATCACGCTAAACAACAGAGAGTCTCGCTACAGTCAGCCTAAGCTAGAGCTCTATGGACTCTTCAAAGCCTTCCGGTCGCTAAAGATGTATTTGATTGGCGTGCGCAACCTTATTGTTGAAGTCGACGCTAGGTACATCAAAGGCATGCTGCAGAATCCCGACATCCAGCCATCCGCTAGCATGAATCGGTGGGTAGTCGCTATCCTCATGTTTCACTTTGAGTTGGTACACGTCAAGAGCTCTTTCCACGGACCAGATGGACTTTCTAGGCGACCACGGCAGCCTGGCGACCCGGCAGTGGACCCACAGGCTGATAGCGATTTCGAGGACTGGATCGACCGCTTACATGGTTTCGTGCACCTCATACAACAGCCAATCCCCCTATTACGACGGCAACAGCCTACCAGCATATTTCTACATCCCATTATCCCTTACCGCCCCGAGACCTTTAGCGCACCCCTCACATTCTACACGGCAAGCATTTGCAGTCAGGACTCGCCACCAGTAAAAATCGTACAAGAACCCCATCCGCTAAGAGAGGACAGCAAAAACCTTACCTACGAGGCGTCCCCCGATCCGCCAAGGCAAAGGCAGAAGACAGTCGCTTGTTACTCGTTGAACAATGGCTACAAGACCTTAAGCGACCCCCGACCTTACCGACGAACAATACGCGACCTTTATCCGCTATGCTACCCGCTTCTTCTTTACCGACAACCGACTTTGGCGACGAATCGCGATGGCGCTCACAAACTGATTATCAAGCCAGAAAGTGCTTACGAGTCTTGCGCGCCATGCATGACAAGCTAGGACATAGAGGCCTGTACGCTACCCGAGCTTCTCTGCTAGAACGATTCTGGTGGCCACACGCTAGTGCCGACAGCTAGGACATAGAGGCCTGTACGCTACCCGAGCTTCTCTGCTAGAACGATTCTGGTGGCCACACGCTAGTGCCGACATCGCTTGGTACATTAGGACTTGCCACCTCTGCCAGATTCAACAGACACGCCAAGTGCTCATACCGCCAACCGTTGCCACGCCAGCTCCCCTCTTCAGCAAAATCTACGTCGATACCATGCATATGCCTAAATCTGGTCGCTACAAGTACATCATTCAAGGTCGTTGCTCGCTAATCCATTGGCCTGAATTTCGAATGCTGCAAAGAGAAAATACCGAGGCAGTCGCTAAGTGGCTATTTGAGGATGTCATCTGCCGTTGGGGAGCGCTAAGAGAAATCGTCACGGATAACGGTGCGCCAATTATTAAAGCGCTAACCTATCTCGCCAAGAAATACAACATTCACCACATTCGAGTATCCGGGTACAACAAGCGCGCCAATGGCCTGGTAGAGAGACCCCACTTTGACGTTCGGCAAGCGCTCTTCAAGGCAGTCGATGGCGACGAATCTCGTTGGAGCGAAGCGACGTATTCAGTGTTCTGGTCAGAGAGTTACCATTCGTAAGCGCATGGGTTGCTCTCCCTATTACGCGGCTACTGGCACCCATCCTTTACTCCCTGCCGACATGTTACCATTCGTAAGCGCATGGGTTGCTCTCCCTATTACGCGGCTACTGGCACCCATCCTTTACTCCCTGCCGACATCATAGAAGCGACCTACCTTCAGCCAGCACCCAACAGCATCTTAGCGACTACCGATCTTATCGCCAGATGAGCTATTGATCTCCAGCGAAGGAAAGAAGATTTAGAGCGACTCCACGAGGTAGTCTTTAGCGCACGTCGCCAAGCAGCTCTACGATTCGAAACCAAGCATAGCGCTACCATCAAAGATTACAACTTCCCGAGGGGCGCGCTAGTGCTTATGCGTAACTCCAAAATCGAAACTTCATACAACAAGAAAATGCGCCCTCGCTATCTAGGACCTTTGGTAGTTATCTCCGTAACCGTGGAGGCGCTTACGTGCTCTGTGAATTAGATGGTTCAGTACTGCATCGACCTGTTGCCGCCTTTCGCCTCGTAACCGTGGAGGCGCTTACGTGCTCTGTGAATTAGATGGTTCAGTACTGCATCGACCTGTTGCCGCCTTTCGCCTATTGCCGTATCTCGCCAGAGAACACATTGACTTGCCGCTTGAAGCGCTAGATATCGACACCGCCAAGTTAAGAGAACTTGAAGAAACAGAACTATTGGACGATGATGACTTGCCGACTCTGATTGAAGAAGGAGAAAACGATTAGAAAAGACGATATTGATAAGCTCTCTTTGTTTCTATTACTTACCTTACTTATCTTTCTTGCCGATACTTACTGTACTATATTCCACAGACAATTCCTTACATAGTCAAGTCGCAGCGCTAGCGTGTCGCCAACGCTTAGCGCATTGCGCAACTCTCGCCAAGGGTTTTTCGCTATGATGACTTACTGAGCGTTTCCCTTTTTCCTCAAAATTTGTCTAAGTCCCTCACCTACTACTGTTCTTGCTAATACCTACCTTCGAGTACTTGCCGCTTGCTTTCTCTTGGCTTTCTGGGCTCTGTACTAACTTAGACTATGGGACTTATCCTTTCCCTTCAAAAACGAGGCGGCAAGACAAGTAATAAAATTTGAACGGTAACAAGAAATAAAATATTCACAGCGGCCACTCTACGCTAAGGTCCGCTCAGTCACTCGCTATCGTCATCTAGCGGCAGGGAATCGTCCGATACCGGCAAGGAGGAGTCGCGAAGGGGGAGAAGGTCGCCAGGAAGAATGTTGTTGGCCGCTTGCCAATCCATGGCTGCTTGGCAATCCCCCTGGTAATCGCGAAGCACGCGAAGGCTACGACCCAGGTTGGAATAGCGCAATCGCAGCGCCATGAGCTGTCCCCGCACCTGTTCCCATTCCCGTTCCATCGACGTCGCCATCGTTGCCGCCCTCCTCAAATACCGCTCCAGCATCTCGCGAGGATTTAGCGCTATCACCGGATAAACGAGGTCCTGACCTAGCCACTGAAAGGCGTCGCCAGTCACTGTCGGCTGCGGCTGAGGGGTCCAGGCAGGATTAATCCTGGCGATCACGGGGCGCCTTGGCTCCAGCCCTGCGACGTCCTCAGGATCTGACACCTCCCAAGGGGCGACGTTGCCGTAAGGCGGCAGCCATCGCCACTCAGGTTCCTCCCTGGCGACTCCTTCAGCTCCCTCACCCTCTCCCGCTACCATCTCCTCGTCGCCTTGGCGCTGCGTCGCCAAGGTTTCATCCTCCTCCCCTTCAGCATCCTTGTCCCCTCCCGTTGCCGCCCCCTCTGCCTTTTCATCCCCCATCTCGATGTCGGCGGGGGCTTCTTCCCGCTCTGCCTCCACCTGCTCCTCGCCAAGGGACCGTGCCGCCAAATGAATGGGCGACAAGAGACCGCTGGGGCCAGCCTCTGTGTCACGAGGTTCGGACCGTCCCGACGCTATGCAATGTGAATGATGTAGGTTCTACTCAGCGCTGCATTATCGCTATAATTGATTTGTGTTGATGATATAAAAGGTTTCGTTCGAACTAGTTTTTCTTCTGACGTCCTCAGGATCTGACACCTCCCAAGGGGCGACGTTGCCGTAAGGCGGCAGCCATCGCCACTCAGGTTCCTCCCTGGCGACTCCTTCAGCTCCCTCACCCTCTCCCGCTACCATCTCCTCGTCGCCTTGGCGCTGCGTCGCCAAGGTTTCATCCTCCTCCCCTTCAGCATCCTTGTCCCCTCCCGTTGCCGCCCCCTCTGCCTTTTCATCCCCCATCTCGATGTCGGCGGGGGCTTCTTCCCGCTCTGCCTCCACCTGCTCCTCGCCAAGGGACCGTGCCGCCAAATGAATGGGCGACAAGAGACCGCTGGGGCCAGCCTCTGTGTCACGAGGCGGGAGGCGACTAGCCGCCAACGCCTTCTCCAGGTCGGCCATCTCGGTATCGCGAGGCGTTGGCGAGGGGGAAGGCGACGACGAGACCACGCGAGGACGTTTTGCTTTGCCCTTCCCCTTGCTTGGGGAAGGGGCTTGTCGTTTTTCTGGGACCGAAGTCTCTTGGCGCTCGCCGGCGCCTCGATTGCCAACAGATTCTGACCCATCCCCTTGGCGTGTCGGCAACGCCAAGGAGGCCCGTCCAATTACTGCCATGCCACCGGCAGCAACCTTCTTCTTCTGCCCCTCCACAAACTCCCTAGCCCTCCTTACCAACACCACGCGGGAAAACGTCTTCTCGACGAGGGCGTCTGGCACGCCGCCACGCTCGCGACTTTTGGCCCCATCGATAGTGCAAGCGCGCTTGAGGGCACCACAGCGATAGCAAGGCTGGGCCCCAGTCGGGAACCAGCAGCCTTCTGGGTCGTTATCCGCCCAGCACTTGTCACACTAGCGCTATAAGTCAGCGAGAGCTCAAAAAGATAGAAGAGTTACTTGCCGCTCCACGCGCCTCCTTAAATGCTTGCCGGGTCGCCAGGGAAACGGTCTTCTTTCCCTTCATCTCCTCCATTACGACCCCGGCCTCCTGTCCTTCGTCAAGGACGGCTTCCTCCCGACGCGGCAAAAGCAAACCTCGCAGTTCCTTGTCGTCAAAGGAACGTTGTGTTGGCGCCTACAGAAACTTAGTAATTCACGTCCAAAGAAAAAGTACCACTCACCGCGTATTGAGGAGCCGCCTTGCGACTCTGTAAATGTCGTTAGCGACCGTCGGCAACGGCAAGCAAAAACAGCACTTACCTTGCGTTTGGAAGCACCTGCCGGCTTCCTCGGCGAGCCCGACTTGCTAGCCGGCAGCACTGGGCTCAAAGTGCTGCCGGCGCGACCTACCTTGCCGGATCCCTCTGCTACTGCCGGCCTCTCAACGACAGGCGACTTCCCCGCGGCAACATCCTCCATCTCTGCCGCCAATGCTGCCACTCTCTCCCGCTCCTCTAACGCCCTGGTAATCTCGCAGGCGTCTTGAGAAACCTCCTCCTGTCTTGCCGCGATCTCCTCCTCCACCTGCATACGCGCCAACGGCGCCAACACTTCTTGTTTGCTGTGGGGGGATAAATCAGACCAGAGCTAAGTTAGGATGAAGCGGTTAGAAATACTCACTCTGTCGCAGGCGCGCTTACCGTCATCGGCAACGCCCCGGACAGAATGTCCTCCAACTCGTCCTCGATAGTGGGGACAGGGGGAGGCGCCTAGGAAGCAATCAGCTAAGCGACACGGCAGGCAACAGAGACAACTTACGAAACGAGAAAAGGGCGCTAACCACTCAGCGCCACGATTGTCGACATATCGCGCACGGCACCACTCCCGCACCTCGATTTCTCGATCCCAACCAACGCCAAGAACGCGTACCTCGTACCATCGCTCCAGAAGTTTCATCACGCCAACCACTAGTTTTTGGGGCGCCTCGGCGCCAACGCCCTCGATATGCCGGATAAACTTGTTGGCCTTGGCGATATAGGCGTACGCGGCTTCTTGAGCCTCACGGGATGGGACAGGGGGCGGAGTTGGAATTCGAAAAGACATTTTAATATTATGGAGCGCCAGGTAAAAATGGGGAGAAGAAACGAAGTCCACACTCATGCGCCAGGACTATAAACCAAATCTCAAGAACGCACGGACCACTGGTCACAAAAGCGGTAACGGTAGCCTTATTTGGTGACTGAGGACAGTCAATTTTTCAGTTGGGGGGAGATGATAGGACCCTATACAGGTTAGGCGCATCAACGGCAGGCTCGGCACCGACTCCGGAAACCTTGCCGCACTCGTTCCGAACTTAGCGCACGCGTTCTACCCATTTTAAGCCATTTCTGACGGCCGCGCACGGCAAGAAGCAGATCCAATCAATGATAGCGCCGACGGCAGCAAGAATGACAACTGACAGATGGCATCAGTCACTGACGACAGCGCTTAGCGAGAAGCTTGATGATCTATCAAAAACTGACGGACAGCTTGGCGTTTGACCTTGGCGTCTGACACCGCTTACCGTCTCGATTTGGCGCCCAACGTCGCTTAGGTGTTCTGACAGACAGAAGGGTGATGGAGTGATGGTTTAGCTTCGCGATCTGTCGCCTGGCGTCGCTAAGGCTCTTGAATGGACGGTAGGGATCTGAAACCGTTGGAGCTACCCCTTTGAAATTTTCCAGTTTACCGCACTCTGGCGTCATTAGCCACTGGCGACGGCGAACTCATTGTAGTATAAAAGTACTTACCGACTTGTACATAGGGGACCATCAGACGAATAGACCACAGTTTCCCCCTTTCCTCAGTCTCCCTTACGCTCAAGAGCTCATTTACGCTACGGTCGGCAACGTCAAAACTCATCGGCAGTTGCAGACGCTCGCCAACACTCGACATACTCGCGCCTTGCAACTACGGCAGGCATTATCGGCGCTTAGACTTCGCTAAGCATATCGTGCTCTTGCCGCTCACATTGCCGTGTCCACTTACCGCATTTCCTTAGGCGCTTTACCTTAGCGCTTGACACTTGCCGACCCCGTTACCGACCTTTACCCCTTTTCCCCAGATGCGTTCTCTGGGACCTGCCCGGGACTCCTCAAATCACTTATAGCGCGCCCAACGCACACTCTTGGTACGGTAACACAATTGTTACATTTGTTACTGACCAAACTTTGGGCGTCATCATCGTTCCCGTTCCCGCTCCATTGACGACTCCATTGTTGCTGCCCTTCTCGAGTACCGCTCCAGCATGTCGCGAGGATTGAGCACCACGACTGGGTATACGAGATCTTGCCCCAGCCACTGGAAGGCGTTGCCAGTAACCGTTGGTTCAGGTTGAGGGGTCCAAGCGGGGTTGACCCTGGCGATTACGGGGCGCCTTGGCTCCAATCCGGCAACGTCCTCAGGATCTGATACCTCCCAGGGGGCCACGTTGCTGTAGGGAGGCAACCAGTGCCACTCTGGCTCCTCCCTGGCAACTCCTGCCGCTGCCTCCCCTCCTGCCGCTACCTCCTTTGCCGAGGTCTCCTCCCTGCCACCTTTGCGCTGCGTCGCCAAGGTTTCTTCGTCCTCCCCCTCAGCGTCCTCATCCCCTCCTGCTGCCGCTCCCTCTGCCTTCTCCTCATCCCCCATCTCGACGTCGGCGGGGGCTTCTTCCCGCTCTCTCTCCTCCTGCTCCTCGCCAAGAGACCTCGCCGCCAAATGGATGGGCGACAGGAGGCCACTTGGGCCTGCCTCAGGATCGCGAGGAGGCAGGCGACTCGCCGCCAAGGCCTTCTCCAAATCGGCCATTTCGGTATCTTGAGGCGCTGGCGAGGGAGAAGGCGACGACGAGACCATGCGAGGACGTTTTGCTTTGCCCTTCCCCTTGCTTGGGGAAGGGGCTTGTTGTTTTTCTGGGACCGAAGTCCCTTGGCGCTCTCCAGCGCCTCAATTGCCGACTGTCTCTGACCCATCTTCTTGGCGCGTCGGCAACGCCAAGGAGGCACGTCCAATGGCTGCCATTCTACCAGCAGCGACCTTCTGCTTCTGACCCTCCACAAACTCCCTAGCCCTCCTGACCAAAACAGCGCGCAAAAACGTTTTCTCGACCAGAGCGTCTGGCGTGCCGCCACGCTCGTGACTCTTTGCCCCGTCGATAGTACAAGCACGTTTGAGGGTGCCACAACGATAGCACGGCTGGGCCCCAGTCGGGAACCAACAGCCTTCTGGGTCATTATCTGCCCAGCACTTGTCACACTAGCGCTATAAGTCAGCGAGAGCTCAAAAAGACAGAAGAATTACTTACCGCCCCACGCGCCTCTTTAAACGCTTGCCGGGTCGCCAGAGAAACGGTCTTCTTTCCCTTCATCTCCTCCATCACGACCCCGGCCTCTTGCCCCTCGTCAAGAACGGCCTCCTCCCAACGCGGCAAAAGCAAACCTTTCAGCTCCTTGTCGTCAAAGGAGCTTTGGGTTGGCGCCTACAGAAACTTAGTAATTCAAGTTCAAAAAGAAAGTACCACTCACCGCGTATTGAGGAGCCGCCTTGCGACTCTGCAGATGTTGTTAGCGACAGTCAGCAACGGCAAGCGAAATTCAGCACTTACCTTGCGTTTGGAAGCGCCTACCGGCTTCCTCGGCGAGCCCGACTTGCTAGCCGGCAGCACTGGGCTCAAAGTGCTGCCGGCGTGACCTACCTTGCCGGATCCCTCTGCTACCGCCTGCCTCTCAGCGGCAGGCGCCTTCCCCGCAGCAACTCCCTCCATTTCCTCCGCCAACTCCCTGACCCGCTCCCGCTCCTCCAGAGCCCTGGTGATCTCCCGAGCGCAGCAACTCCCTCCATTTCCTCCGCCAACTCCCTGACCCGCTCCCGCTCCTCCAGAGCCCTGGTGATCTCCCGAGCATCCTGGGAGACTTCTTCTTGCCGCGCCGCCAGCTCCTCAGCTACCTGCATCTGCGCCAAGGGCGCCAGCACCTCCTGTTTGCTGTGAGGAGACAAATCAGACCAAAGCTAAGTCAAAGGAATGGGTTAAGAATACTCACTCTGCTGCTGGCGTGCTTACCGTCATTGGCAAGGCACCGGACAGAATATCCTCCAGCTCATCCTCAATTGTTGGGACAGGAGGAGGTGCCTGGCAACTCGATCAGCTAGCGACACGGCAGGCAGCAAAAGCAACTTACGAAACGGGAGAAAGGCGCTAACCACTCGGCGCCAAGATTGTCAACATAGCCAGCACGACACCACTCCCGCACTTTGATCTCACGCTCCCACCCAATGCCAAGGACGTGTACCTCGTACCATCGCTCCAAAAGTTTCATCACGCCAACCACTAATTTTTGGGATGCCTCGGCGCCAACGCCCTCAATATGTCGAATAAAATTATTGGCCTTCGCTATGTAAGCGTAGGCGGCTTCTTGGGCAGCTTGGGAAGGCACAGGGGGCGGAGTTGGAATACGGAAAGACATTTTATTTTAAAATGAGCACCAGGAAAAGATGGGGAGGAGAAACGAAGTCCACACTCATGCGCCAGGACTATAAACAAAATCTCAAGAACGCACGGACCACTTGTCACAAAAGCGGTAACGGTAGCCTTATTTGGTGACTGAGGACAGTCAATTTTTCAGTTGGGGGGAGATGATAGGACCCCATACAGGATCAGTGCATCAATGGCAGGCGATGGCAATGCAGCACCGACTCAAAATACCTTAGCGCGCGCTAATTAACCAATTTTGGCGATATTTGACGGCCGTGCACAGCAAGAAGCAGATCCGATCAGTGATAGCGCCAATGGCAGACAGAATGACAACTGACAGATGGCATCAGTCACTGACGACAGCGCTTAGGGAGAAGCCTGATGATCTATCAAAAACTGACGGACAGCTTGGCGTTTGACCTTGGCGTCTGACATCGCTTAGCGCCTCGATTCGGCGCCTGACATCGCTAAGCATTTTGGACAGATAAAAGGGTGATGGAGTGATGGTTTAGCTTTGTGATCTGTTGCCTGGCGTCGCTAAGGCTCTTGAATGGACGGTAGGGATCTGAAACCGTTGGAGCTACCCCTATGAAATTTTCTAGTTTACCGCACTCTGGCGTCATTAGCCACTGGCGATGGCGAACTCATTGTAGTATAAAAGTACTTACCGACTTGTACATAGACCATCAATCGAACAATAGACCAGAGTTTACTACTCCCCTTTCCTCAGTCTCCCTTACGCTCAAGAGCTCATTTACGGTTGGCAACGTTGAACTCGTTGGCAGTTGCAGACTCTCGCCAACACTCGACATACTCGCGCCTTGCAACTACGGCAGGCATTATCGACGCTTAGACTTTGCTAAGCTTATCGTGCTCTTGCCGCTTACCTTTGCCGTGTTCACTTACCGCTCCTTCCCTAGGCGCTTTACCTTAGCGCTTGACACTTGCCGACCCCGTTACCAACCTTTACCCATTTTCACAGGCGCGTTCTCTGGGACCTGCCTGGGACTCCTCACATCACTTAAAGTGCGCCCAACGCAAACTCTTGGTACGGTAACACTAAAGTTAAATTTGTTGCCGACCAAACTTTGGGCGTCATCAACGTCCAATGTGTGGCAAGGTGTAAGCAGCCCCAAACTGTTGTTCTGAGCCTTGAGACAAGAGCCATGCCTCCATTTTGTGCCCTTCAAGTTTGCCATCATGACCAGTGCGATACTTGCTCAATTTGCCTTGTATTTCATTTTCATGTGCAATCTGCCATGTTCTGAGGTGTGTGAAGGCCTCTGCTTTATTTCTAAGCAATATTGCCCAGTATTTGCTTGTGTAGTTGTCAACTATATTCATGATATATTTGTAGCCGCTGTGAGATACTATAGCCTGAGGGCCCGTAAGATTAACCCAGACAACCTCTAATTTTTGCGTTGCTTTCTGCCCTTCCTCCCACATCTTTGGAATTTAATTTCTTGTCTGTTTACCAAGAATACATGAGTTACATTTAGGCGGTTTTGAGGAGAAGATAGAGGGCATACCTGGAACTATTCCAGATTTAGCCATATCCAGAATGGTCTGGTAATTGACATGTCCAAAACGACAATGCCAGGTTTCCAGATTAGCAGTGTGCTGTATTGCAAATGCGTGATGTTGGGAGGTTGCTGAGTCAAGATTTAGGTGGTATAGGCATTGGTCAGGGATAAGGGAGCCTTGCATTACAACTGCTTGAGTGGACCTATCAACAATTTTTACAGAGACATCATTGAATATCGAGTCAAGGCCAGAGAGATATGCTAGAGAGCTGACAGATATGAGGCGGACTGTGGCATTTGGGATATATAACATGTCTTGGAGGATCATGTCGGTGCCTTTGGCCATGTGAAGACAGATATTTCCAATGCCTATGGCAGCTACAGTGGAACCACCGAGTCCTTTCACATTGCACGGTGGAATTGGTTGCAGAGAGATGAAGTCATTTTAGCATGGAGAGATGTGGACTGTTGTGCTGGAGTCTACAAGGAATGGTGTGGAGTCTAGGGCTATAAGTAGAGCACGTTTTGCTCCTGTCATTGGTGAGACATTAACAGCCAGGATATTCTTGGTGATCTCTTTTGCGTGTGTATCCCAGCATACGTTTACACATGATTCCTCAATTGCTGTGAACCCTATATGCTCCCAATATTCTGTAGTCTGATCTGGCAGTGGTTGTGCAGAAGAGGTAGCAACACCTGCGAATGCAGCAGTTTCTGGAGGAGCAGGAAGTTGTTTTAGTTGAGTGGGATCGACATACCACAATTTTCCGTCCAAAACTGTGACAGCAATGAAGGATTTTGCCTGAGTGGTGGTTTTTTTGGTTGTGCCTTTCTGTGTGTCGGATCTCCCCTTTTGTGCTGCTCTTTTTGCTTCTTGAGCTTCAGAAACAGATTTCCCTGCCACCCCTCCACCTTTCTGGACACAAAATGCCTTTGTATGACCTCTACATGGGCACTTGAGTGTGAAGCAGTTTTCACAGCATACTGCTCCTGGTCCATGATTATGGCCTGGGAGATCAGTGTTGCAATACTTCCCTCCTCCTTTTGTGCTCAACGCTGTTGCATGTATGGTCTTTGCTTTCACATTAAGGATATTCTGCACATTTTCCATGAGGAGGTGGATCTCTGTGAGGCTGCAGGGTGCCTTCTGGGTACTTTTACTGAGGAGGGTGGAGACCGAGTTCTGGAGGGATTCAAAGGATGGATCATTGAGACTGTTGAGGAGTGCTATGCAAGTAAAGAGGTCCTGGGTGACCTCCCCAATGTCGAAGGCCCGTTTCACAGTATCAGCAATGCAGCCGGCTGTGATTGGCAGAGGCTCAGATGCAGAGCAATAGGTCGACAAGGCCTCCTGCAGAAGAGCAATTTGTTTGATGGGTCCTTCGTGCTGTGCTCATGCTTTTAAGTTCGTGTAGCATCAAGCTGCGCCCTGGTCAGTGATGAGATCACGATGCTCCATGTCATCAAGGGCAGTTTTGATAAAGGTGATGGTGAGGCAATTGTTTAGGCCCCAGTTTGCATGTGCTTAAGGCTCGGATTCAGCATCTGGATGTGGAGAGAGGTCACCAAAGACATGTGCGTATAACTCATTGAGGATCAATGCATCTTTGAGTCTCTCAGTCCAATGGCTGAAGTTGCTGTCAGTGCAGGAGTATTTGGTTCCTTTTCATCAATGGCGTATAATGCGTTCAGGGATTGAGGGGTTAGAAGAGTCTGTGGCCAGAATGGAGGATGGAGATATGGGAGCCATAGCAAGAAAAGAAGAGAGCGCAGCAAGGACAAGAGACATGCAGAGACAACAGATAGTAGGGTACACAATGCAATGCATGATAAGATCGGGTAATGCTTAATCAGGGGTAGTTCCAGAGGTCTGGTTTTGATTACTTTTACGTGGAAAGTAGTCGTTCTATATGCCCATAACCTGTTAGAAGAGTAGACCCTAGAACTAGAACAATACAAGGTTATTCCCTCAGTCCAACTATAATTGACTATATTAACTGTACCTAGAACAATACAAGGTTATTCTATGGTTCAGTTAGTAAGTGTATGGTATCTTTAGTAAGTATTGTAACGTACCCCTCAGTCTGACTATAATCAACTGAGGGTTGTGTTTCACAGTAGTCTATTATATATATGTCCTAGGTGAACAATGGGTCCATTGTTCACCGTCCAGTGGTAATTGTGGCCTTGTGGCACAATGCAACAATATTGGCCCTGTGGCCAGTGTGATGACTTGGAGTGTCTGTGTGATATGTCAATACCTAACACAGATAGACAGCATTCTTGTTCATTTCTTATTATTTAGTTTAATGCATGGTGTTTAATTACATTCCTTATAGTTCACCTCTTAGCAACCCTTAGCCAGTTAGCAATGGAGAACTTATTTTTACTATAAATACCTACCATTATCACTAGTTACAAAACAGAACAGAGTACCCCATTTATACCTCAGTTCACTTTATGGTTCAGATTTCTTTTGCATTGACTAAGTTCATAGTAGCCAATTGTCTGAGCACTTCTAGCCTGCTTGCCACAGTTACACTTGTCACGACCCCTCCCCTCCGGATCCACCCTGGGACACCTCCAGAATACCACCCAGGACCCTCCCTCCGACCCCACAGGACACGTCCCACCATCACAACCACCAACACCGCCATCATGCGCATCAAGGACCGCCATCAGCCGCCACCAGCCCCGATCAACGATCGGATCACACGGCTTGCTCCCGGCCATCACGCATCATGCATCACAGCTGCCTCTGCACCAATTGATTGCGCATCCCACACGTGCGATCCAGGTATACAGTCCCTGCCCGCTACTCAATGACTCCCGGAACCCATTCCAGACACTCCGGAACCCCAAGACCCGGCCCGTAGTACTTATAGCATAGCTCCCCATTGTATTCGCTAGTCTTGATATTACACTGCTTACACTGTTTTCACTTGGTTACTTGAATTGTTGCGTGCCCTCTATTTGACTGGTACACATTGACTGGCATGCTTGACTGGCACGCTTGGATAATCGCATGCTCTAAGACTGGTACGCACTTCGCGACTTTAATTTACTAACTTGGTCTCGTCTTAGAACCTCTGGTTCACGACTCGACCCCCACCCGAACTCCCCAGCTACCTACCCCCCAAAACCCCCGGACCAAGTCCCCTCTCCCGGGACTCCCCTGTCCACGTCTTGAACCCCGGAGTCCTAGCCCCGGAGTTCCAGACACCCGAGTATCCGTGGGTCAAGTCCACATTGTAAGGGCAATTGCTTTCCCGGAAAGCCCCCGACTCAGCGGAACCTGACAACACTTATGGAACCTATGTGCCTTGTATCTATAGCAGGCATCATGCAGCTTAGTCATTGCTAAGCCCTTAGTTCTCTTGCCACATTCCTTGCTACAACTCACTTATATCCACTTCTTCCCTCCTTTAAGTGCATCTTGTTGTTAGCACATTACCCTTACTGCACATCCCTTACTGACTTTCCTTTCTGACTTCTACCAAAACTTGCCATTCAACTCATTTCTAACTTGTTCTCTGAGACTTTCCTGGGATTCCCTCAACATTTAGCATGCCCAACATATTTTTTCCTGGTCAGTAGCTATAAATTATGTCTGCTACTAATCAACTTTTGGGCATCATCAAATTAGAGCCCACCATGAAGGACTTTTAGGGCAAAATTCTGTCAGAAACATGTCTCCAACATAAGCACCACCTGCTAAAGCAGTTGGCAGAAGGCATAGTCTTTTCCCACCTATCAACTCCTCAGCCATCTGGTGCCTTACCAGGTCTATCCACATAGAGACATCACAACAGTACTGTAAGGATTTAGGTTCTTACTTGCACAAGACACAGAATCTGCCAAATCAGTAGATTTCTCTGTATGTAGTATAAGTAAAAAGTAAAGTCCAAAACATCAGTAAATACTCATTAAATAATGAATTAAGAGAATAATTACAATATGTAATTATTCTGCAACTGATCTATCATACATTGTCCATGAATTTAAATAATATTGACATCTCTCTGAGGTGTCAAGATGAAACTACAGTAAAGAAATATAAAAAGCTGAGAGCCTCTAGGAGGTTTTTGGTTACATGCCCCCTTTTCAGACTGGCATTGTAGTACTTGGTTGCAAGTAGTACTAATAGTTCTGGGGCTTTCTTGAAGTCTTAGAAAGTTTCTTCTAATCTACACTGGTGTTTGATGATAAGGTTGATGTATTGAGTGCTTCACAGAATATCAAATATCCTGCAATGCAGAAGAAGGTTCTCAATAAACTCCAGCCTAAGTAGTTCACTCCCTGGGAACCACCAAGCCTTTGTCTACCAATAGACTTCCAATAAGAGATGTTCAATAAACTCTAGCCTAGGTAATTTATTCCCTGGGAACCACTGGGCCTTTGCCTATCAAATGCCTGGTTATTCTCTACTCTACTTGGACTATTTATACTAATTTTCCAGTGCACAGACTACCTAATCACATGACTTTTTGCTCTTGACCTCCCAGCATTTCTGACCTAATTTGTTGTTCCATTTTCCATTTTGGTGATGCATGTTTCAGTGCCACCATTCCATTCATCTCTTTTGATATCCCTCCATGCTTCTTTCCCTTTCTCTTTTCAGTCATGTCAAATTGGGTCAGATCAGACCTTGATTTAAATCATCACAATTTGATCCTATTTTGTCACCTCTGCCAGCTTCCATGCTTCCTCTCCTCATAACAGTAGTTAGACTATTGTTGAGCTGATAGTTTGAGCTGGTTCCTGCCTGTTGTTCTGTACTTTTCTGTGTATTTATTGGGATGTTTTGGAGATATAAATTTGTTGAAACTGCTACCAGGAGGCTTACAGTTTTTAGTCTTATGATTAAATGTTTATTTTGACTTCTGGTGCATGTTGTGTCACTGACTGCTGGTACAGCATTGTATCAGCATACGGTCTCAAAAGAAGAGGCTAGAGAAAATGTGCAATCATGCCATGTCTGGTGCAATAGGAGAAGCCAGTGGTTTGTGTGGACTAGAAGGGTAATCCTCAAGTTGAGGGGATTGCATATGTTTGTCGAGGGAAGGAGGTTGTGAGGACAGAGCCAGTGTGTTGTCAAGGGTAAGATGTGAACCCAATGCAACAGATGAATCAGCCACAAAGCTGGGGCAGGATTGGGGTAGCGATCCATGTTGTACAGTTTGCTTCCACAAATGATGCACATTGGGATCTGACTCAATATCATAGTGTAGCCCATGGCTGGCATAAAACTGCCGCTGTTCATTCTCCTCCTTGGCCAAGAGCACCTAAAGGCAATGAATGTCTTTATCCATAGATGTTTTCCAACAATCACACTCAGAGATGGCCACTGGTTTCCCATATATGTGCATATACCAATGCTGTTTATTGTCCATATGAATGAACTGAGGCATGTCTGCACTTGGTTGGAAAAATTGATATTCAAGATATACCACACCATAAGTATAGGCATAGTCAACCCACTCTATTAGAATCTGATTGTGGAGCAACCCTCACAAAACATTGTTCTTAGTAATGGTGCCAGCTACATCATAATAGACACTGCAGTCTATAAGGCAGAAACAAATGGTTTATTGGAGTGGGCCAGATTAAACTTCTGGACCATCTTGCAGTACAGTCCTGGCTTAGCAAGCATGAGGACCATTTGACAGGCAAAGGAGGACCATGCCTTGCTTTGCAGTGACAAGGATCTGGTTAATGCATAATCAAATATAGTTCTCCAATATATTCAATAAGCTGTATCAAATGCTATATCTAGTATAGCATTGGGCATCCCTGGGCACCCAAAATACAATATACTCTGGGCCCATTTTTTCAGGTCTAGCATCTTCTCAATCTGTTCAAAACTAACACTGGCTAACGTAGTAGTGCGGTGGCTCCTCCACTCCTTCATATGCACAATCTCCTCAGGCACAGGCAGAGGCAACTTCCTCATCATAGCTGAGCAAGTGTCAAATGGAGGATTCACTTCCTTGTACTCAGTCTGGTTCAAGACCATTGTCATGGTCTTATCTTAAGCGCTTGCATCACATGCATTGCTCACACACCTGAACTCCCTGTATAAATAGTAGCTGGCAATCCTGTTGTTGGCTGGTGCAAATTGGTTGCAGATTAACTCTACTAACTTGTGCAACTGGAGGGGGTTCATAGAGAACCTCCATGGTACAATCCTTCTCAGAAGCCCCTTAGTGTTGTCATACCCACTCATATGGATAGACTTGTGTGCATATGCATTGTGAGCTTCATTCCCTATATACATGTTATTATTTGTGGACAAATAATAAAAATGGCAGTCTTGTGTGCATATGCATTGTGAGCTTCATTCCCTATATACATGTTATTATTTGTGGACAAATAATAAAAATGGCAGTCAAACCTGTTCTTAAAGAAGGAATTAAGTCTTTCCACTGTTCAATTCATAAATATTCAAACCTCTAAGCTCACAGGGATAATCCTGGTGGCTTTCTTGGTGCTTATTCATATTGTGCTCCAATTCAGCAGCTTTTGTCACAACCCCTCCCCTCTGGAACCTCCTCGGCACATCCCTGGAGCCCCATCCAGGAGCCTCTCTTGTCAACCCCACAATGTGCCCCGCCCCCACGGCTGCCGATGCCACCATCACACGCATCAAAGACCACCATCAACTAGCACCCCCGGCAACCCTGCATTACGGACCCCAGGATCAACCGCCATCAACAATCAGATCACGCTGCTTGCTTCTGGCCATCACACATCACACATCACAACTCCCTCCACGCCAATTGATTGCACGCCCCACATGCGCAATCCAGGTATACGGTCCCTGTCCGCTACTCAATGCCTCCTGGAACTTATCCCAGACACACTGGAACCTTGAGACCTGGTCCCATAGTACTTATAGTGTAGTTCCCTGTTGTACTCGCTAATCTTGATATTAACTTGAATTGCTGCGTGCCCTCTGCTTGATTGGTAGGTGCTGACTGGCATGCTTTGACCAGCACACTTGAACAACCACGTGCTTTAAGTTTGGTATGTACTTCGCAACTTACAATTTGTTAACCCGGTCTTGTCTTAGAACCCCTGGTTTCTGACTTGACCACCTTTCAACCCTCAGCCTCTAAAACTCAAAACCCCCAGATCAAGTTCCCTTCCCCGGTCTTGTCCGTGTCTTGAACCCCGGAGTCCTAGCCCTGGAGTTCCAGACACCTGAGTATCTGTAGATCAAGTCTGCCTCGTAAGGGCATTGCTTTCCTGGAAAGCCCCTGGCTCAGCAGAACCTGACAATGCCCTGTTTGGTCAGCCTATATACAACAACGAGAATGGCATCGAACCCTTCAAATTCTGGGAGTTCGACAATGTGATCCAGGGATATGGAGGACCAAGGGTGTCGTACAGCCAGCAGAGGTTTCAGGAGTCTATAGAGTTGGTGTTGGGGAACCTTGGCCTGGAGGCAGGGTTTGCATGATCGAATGTAGTGGGTCACATCCTTCTTCAACCCTGGCCAAAAGTAAGCCCAGGAGATAAGCTGGAGGGTCTTACATATCTCAGAGTGTTCCCAGAGCTTGTGGTTGTGGTGTTGGCGGAGAACATCGTAGCAAAGTTGGGCATGATCCAGGACATAGATGCGGCCATCCCAAAGGAGGAGTTTTTTGTCGGAGGACAAGGAGAAGGCAGGGTCCCGGTTGGTTCCATCGGGGGGGTTCTGGGAGTTATGGACGGTGAAGTACTTGTCTTGGGGGGTGCAGCGGATCTGACTCAGGGTCCCTTCGTTGTTTAGAATCAGTATGGCATTCAGATATTTGGGAGAGATCACCACGTGATGATTGAACGCATTGCGTTCCACCTTGAAGGACTTCTTGGAGTAGACGTCCAGTTGCTGGATGAGGGCATTGGGTTTGGCCCTGAGTTGTCCCGGGCAGTACTGGATCATGAAGTTGTACTCCGAGAGGATTTTGGACCATCGGGCCTGTCATCAACTAAGTTGCTTGGTCGTGGTGAAGTACTGCAGGTTATTGTAATCCAAGTAGACCTGGATCTGGTGCCGGGCTCCCTCAAGGTAGGCTCGCCATTGTTTGAAGGCTTCGAGACGATGGCAAGGAGCTCCTTGTCATAGATGTCGTAGTTGAGCTTGGCGTCAATTATAGACCAGATGTAGAAGGCGACTGGCTGGGATTCCCCACCATCAGATCCCATCTGCGAGAGAATCCTGGCAATGGTGTAGTTGGAGGTGTTGCATTCCAGGATGATTGGGAGGGTGGGGTCGTAGTGCCGGAGTACAGAGGCTGCTGTGAAGGCCTCCTTGAGCAAGTTAAAGATGCTCTGGCACTTACTGTCCCAGTTCCAGGCAATATCCTTGCACGTGAGCTGGTTGAGGGGCTTTGTGATACCAGAGTAGTTGTTGTAGTATTGATAACGCCCAAAGTTTGGTCAGTAACAAATGTATTAATAGTGTTACCATACCAATTGCTTGCGTTTGGGCGCGCTATAAGTGATGTGAGGAGTCCTGGGCAGGTCCCAGAGAATGCGCCTGTGAAAAAGGGGAAAAGTCGGTAACGGGTTCGGCAAGTGTCAAGCGCTAAGGTAAAGCACCTAGGGAAGGAGCAGTAAGTAAACACGGCAAAGGTAAGCGGCAAGAACCCGGTATGCTTAGCAAGGTCTAAGCGTCAATAATGCCTGCCGTAGCTGCAAGGCGCGAATGTGTCGAGTGTTGGCAAGTGTCTGTAACTGCCGATGAGTTTGACGTTGCTGACCGTAAATGAGCTCTTGAGCGTAAGGGAGACTGAAGAAAGGGGAGCAGGAAACTCTGGTCTATTGTTCGATGGTCTATGTACAAGTCGGTAAGTACTTTTATACTACAATGAGTTTGCCGTCGCCAGTGGCTAATGACGCCAGAGTGCGGTAAACTAGAAAATTTCATAGGAGTAGCTCCAACGGTTTCAGATCCCTACCGTCCATTCAAGAGCCTTAGCGACGCCAGGTGACAGATCGCGAAGCTAAACCATTACTCCATCACCCTTCTGTCCGTCAGAGTACCTAAGCGATGTCAGGTGCCAAATCGAGACGCTAAGCGGTGTCAGACGCCAAGGTCAAATGCCAAGCTGTCCATCAGTTTTTGATAGATCATCAGGCTTCTCGCTAAGCGCTGTCGTCAGTGACTGATGCCATCTGTCAGTTGTCATTCTGTCTGCCGTCGGTGCTATCACTGATTGGATCTGCTTCTTGCCATGTGCGGCCGTCAAATATTGCCAAAAATGGTTAGTTAGCGTGCGCTAAGGTATCCCGGACCTGTGCCGTGTTGCCGTAGCCTGCCGTTGATGTGCTGATCCTGTATGGGGTCCTATCATTTCCCCCCAACTGAAAAATTGACTGTCCTCAGTCACCAAATAAGGCTATCGTTACCGCTTTTGTGACAAGTGGTCCATGCGTTCTTGAGATTTTGTTTATAGTCCTGGCGCGCGAGTTTGGACTTCGTTTCTTCTTCCCATCTTTTCCTGGCGCTCAATAAAATAAAATATGTCCTTCCGTATTCCAACTCCGCCCCCCGTTCCCTCTCAAGCTGCTCAAGAAGCCGCGTATGCCTACATCGCCAAGGCCAATCGTTTTATTCGGCACATTGAGGGCGTTGGCGCCGAGGCGTCTCAAAACTTGGTGGTTGGCGTGATGAAGCTGCTGGAGAAGTGGTATGAGGTGAGGGTCCTTGGCGTTGGCTGGGATCGCGAGATCGAGGTGCAGGAGTGGTGTTGTGCTCGATATGTCGATAATCGTGGCGCTGAGTGGTTAGCACCCTTCTCCCGCTTCGTAAGTTGTTTCTGCTTCCTGCCGTGTCGCTTAGCTGATTGTTACCTAGGCGCCTCCCCCCATCCCCACCATCGAGGATGAGCTGGAGGATATTCTCTCTGGCACGTTGCCAATGACCATAAGCGCATCGGCAACCGAGTAAGTAGCTTCTGACCTTTCCTTCCCTAGCTATGGACTGAACTATCCCCTCATAGCAAGCAAGAGGTACTAGAGCCCCTTGCTCGATTGCAGATCGAGCAAGAGCAGGAGGAGGCTGCCGCTGCTGCTGCTGCGCACACTTTGGCGGTAGTGCGGGCAGAGCTCGCCAAGGAGCAGAAGAAGGAGTCTGTTGCCGAGGGTTCTAGCAAGGGGTCTCGCGCCGGCAGTGTTCAGAGCCCCACACTGCCGGCAGGCACACAGGGTTTGCCTTCAAAGCCTGGCAAGGCTTTGAAGAAAAAGGTGAGTCTGCTGTTATTGGCGTCTCTTCTTACTGACTTTGACTTTTGCTAGTCTCGTAAGGGGAAGGGCCCTCAATACAAGGTATGCCGTAGTGACTCTTTGCCGACTTTCTACTGACTCTCTCCCAGCTCCCTAGTCAGACAACGTTTGACAACAAGGAGCTGAGGGGTCTGCTCTTGCCGCGCCGGGAAGATGTAGTGATGGATGAGGGCATTGAGGGAGGAGTGGAGTTGCCTGAGATGAAGAACAAGCGCACAGTTTCCCTGGCAACGCGCCAGGAGTTTAAAAATTTGCGTGGAGCGGTAAGTCGCCTTAGCTCTTCATATAGTTCTGGTTCTCAAGTAAGGGTAGTGTGACAAATGCTGGGCCGACAACGACCCCGAGAGTTGTTGGTTCCCCACTGGCGCTCAACCGTGCTACCGATGCGGCACTCTCAAGCGTGCCTGTACCATTGATGGTGCCAAGAGTCGTGAGCGTGGCGGTGTGCCTGACCTCTTTGTTGAGAAGACTTTTTCCTGGGCGGTTCTGGTGAAGCGAGCGAGGGAGTTTGTCAAGGGGGAACACAAGGAGGTTGCCGCTGGGAGAGCGGCCAAAATCAGCAAGTCCTCCTTGGCGCTGCCGACGTGCCAAGGAGATGAATTGGAATCGGTCGGCAAGCGCAGCGCTGGCGAGCGCCAGGAAAAACGCAAGGCCTCCTCCCCAAGCAAGGGCAAGGGTAAGGCCAAGCGAGTATGCATTGAGTCGCCCCCTTCCTCTCCAACTGCTGAGGACACGGAGATGAGGGAGCTTGGAGAAGCCCTTGCTGCCAGCCGCCTCCCTTCCGTTAGCGGTGAGGCTGGTCCCAGTCGCCTATTGTCCCCCCTCGCCTTGCCCAAGAACGCGCCACTCGATGTTTCGACTCCTGGCGCCCCAGGCGATGAAGGTGATGTCGTGATGGGAGAGTCCACTAGCACGCAGGAGTTGGCCGGGGAGGAGGAGACATGTGGAGGATCGCCTAGTCGCAAGGAGGTAGAGGGTGGTAATGAGGATGCCGAGGGAGAACCGGAGGAGACTTTACGAGACGTCCCTGGCAAGTTCCAGGAGTTGCTGACGGTGGAGCCTGCCGCCCCTTGGGTAAGTGAGGGCGACTTAGCGACGCAGCTCTGGACGAGCTCGAGTGGGCCCTTGTTGTGGACCCCCCAGCCTCAGCCAAGAGTCACTGGCGACTCTTACGAGTGGCTGGGGGAGGACTTGGTCTATCCCATGGTGGCCCTGTACCCTCCTCAGGTTATAGAGCGGCTGGGAGTACGGGCGGCAAGCATGCGTGCGGTATTGGGTCGCGAGCGCGAACGTACCCTCCTCAGGTTATAGAGCGGCTGGGAGTACGGGCGGCAAGCATGCGTGCGGTATTGGGTCGCGAGCGCGAACACGTTCGACAACAGATTATGGCTTCGCAACTCCGGTACTCCAACTTGACCCGTAGCATGGAGACCCTCGAGGAATACCAGGCCGACTGCAACGAGGCGCTAGAGTGGCAAGTCCTCAATCAGGTTCAGGTTGGCGACCTCCTGCCATTCGATGACTCCTTGCCGCTTTCCAATCGTGAAGACTGACAGACCTTAGGGTAGATAGGCCGTCGTGTATATAAATTTTTGTTTCTTCCCGTACGTGTATATATACATCTTGCCGCCTTCTTGCCGAGTGGAAGTATAAGTCCCATAATCTGAGTTAGCGCCACGGCAGAGAGCAGAGAAAATAAAGCAAAGAGCAAGCGGCAAGTATTCTAAGATAGGTTTTTAGCAAAAGGAGTAATGGGTGTGGGACTTAGACAAATTTTTGAGGAGAAAGGGAAACACTCAGTAAATCATCATAGCGAAAAACCCTTGGCGAGAGTTGCACAGAGCGCTAAGCGTTGGCGACACGCTAGCGCTGCGACTTGACTATGTAAGGAATTGTCTGTGGAATATAATACAGTAAGTATCGGCAAGAAAGATAAGTAAGATAAGTAATAGAAAAAGGGAGCTCATCAATATATTCTTTTCTAATTATTTTCTTCTTCTTCAACCAGAGTTGGTAAGTCATCATCGTCCAATAATTTGGTTTCTTCAAGTTCTCTAAGCTTGGCGGTGTCGATATCTAGCGCTTCAAGTGGCAAGTCAATGTGTTCTCTGGCAAAATACGGTAATAGGCAAAAGGCGGCAACAGGTCAATGCAGTACTGAACCATCTAATTCACAGAGCACGTAAGCGCCTCCACGGGTAATAGGCAAAAGGCGGCAACAGGTCAATGCAGTACTGAACCATCTAATTCACAGAGCACGTAAGCGCCTCCACGGTTACGAGAGATAACTACCAAAGGTCCCAATGCAGTACTGAACCATCTAATTCACAGAGCACGTAAGCGCCTCCACGGTTACGAGAGATAACTACCAAAGGTCCCAGATAGCGCGGGCGCATTTTCTTATTGTATGAGGTCTCGATTTTGGAGTTGCACATAAGCACTAGCACGCCCCTCGGGAAGTTGTAATCCTTAATAGTAGCGCTATGCTTGGTTTCAAATCGCAAGGCTGCTTGGCGACGGGCGCTAAAGACTACCTCGTGGAGTCGCTCTAAATCTTCTTTCCTTCGTTGGAGGTCAATAGCGCTGCTTGGCGACGGGCGCTAAAGACTACCTCGTGGAGTCGCTCTAAATCTTCTTTCCTTCGTTGGAGGTCAATAGCTCGTCTGGCGATCAGATCGGTAGTTGCCAAGATACTGTTGGGTGCCGGCTGAAGGTAGGTCGCTTCTATAATGTCGGCAGGGAGTAACGGATGGGTGCCAGTATGTAACAGGAGGACCTCGTCAAGGTCCCTAATTCAGTATTTCTCCACAACCGCACCCTGAGGGGTATGGGAAGTATGTCGTATTAGAGGACATAATTACAGTAGTAATTATTTCTCTAATTAATTTACCTTTAAATTATGATGTATTTACTCTTATTTGGGTAGATACTTTTTACTTACACTATGTACAGAGAAATCTACCGATTTGGCAGATTCTGTGTCTTGTGTGACTAAGACAGTAATATTTCTTACACTTTTTTGAATTGTCGAACGACGATAATCTGTACGCGAACATACAAGAACTATACATTCTAGAACTTAGTTCTAGAATCTCGATTGACAGCGACATCAACCATCAAGCTTCTTGAGCGCCGAACGCAAGCCGATTGATAGTGGAATGGATCACGAACCTCTGCCACCAGAACGGAACGACAATGTCGCCCCGGTGCAGAAGGACGAGAATGCCACACCAGTGGCAGCACACACTCAAGATCAGCAGGTGGCAAATTGGGAAGAGGCTGAGGTCGAGTTGACCCCAGCCTAAACAGATATGCCGGGGAGTTTGCTCATGACAGAGCAGAGACGTCCAATCCAGCGTAGAGTTGGAAGGGAGGTTGGGGTGGCTAGTGAGTCACCGCCGATTATACAGGTACCTCAAAGGGCACCGGTACAATTCTCGGGATTAAGGACGTCGGGCGTGGGTGTGGCCACACACGAAGAAAAAAAACCATCCCCGTTTAGGGCAGGGGCTCCTGGAATGGCAGGAGAGGCTTGGACAAGTTCGGAAGGTAGACGAGAGGAAGTTCTCCATGAGACACCATGGAGGAATATACCAGAATCGACACCATTGAGTCGACGTCCTGGAGGGCAGCGGCCAGCAGTACCGGTGCAGACTATGGGGACAAGAAGACGTCAGCCCACAGTGGTTGATGATACGTCTGATGAAGACAAGAATGGACGCTATGAAGCGACCCTCAATGTTCAAATAGCTATGCTCTGGGCCAGGTTCCCAGAGATAAGTAAATTGTCGACGAGGACTAGGTTGAAGTTGTATGTGAACAAGCACATGCAATTGATAGAGGCTAGAGGCGATGCGCTTCCAGAGGGGGGAACAGATGAGTATATTTCAGCATATATGCAGATCTTGGACCTGGAAGCTCAAAGCTACCTCAACCGTAAAAGTCACCGAGGGTCTGCTGCGTCCACCCCAGTGGAGGTGGAGCTAATCCCTACAATTCCTGCAGGGAGAGGGAGTTCCCCTCACATTGAGGAGGTGTTTAGCAATATATTCGCTCCACAACAGGCGGGGGAGACTCAGGAGCAATACCAGACACGAGTAGCGGCTGGGCAGAGGCAGCAGAGGTTCGTAGGGTATCGACCTACAGCTATGTCTGTGGCTGAGACGGTGACGTCCAGACCGGCTACACATGTACTGTTGGAAACAGTACCGGAAGAAGTGTTGTCACCTCAGGTGAAAAGAGAAGCAGAGGAACCAGTGGTGCCGGCAAGGGTACCACTTGCCGACACATTTCAGGACCGAGTCGCATTCCAAAGAATGCGGATCCAGGACTTACGGGGGCAAGGCTACTCTCGTATTGACGATCAGTTCAGGACCGAGTCGCATTCCAAAGAATGCGGATCCAGGACTTACGGGGGCAAGGCTACTCTCGTATTGACGATCAGAGAATCAGTTTCAATGGGCCCCAACCCATTGATGAAATGAGGCGAGAATTTGTGGAACATGCACAGAACAGCCATCGAAATAAGCACAGGAGCGATATCAGCAGTAGAGAGGAGCCGCGGGGGTTGGAGTCGGATAGATGGAATGGAGGGCAGGGCCCTCGGGACGACAGATCCCGCAGCCCCAGGGGACCGATGACTCGGCCTGTGCGGGCCTTCTCGACGTTTGTCCCCGCCGAGGGACGCAACAAGACACCTGGGATGAATGAGGCCACCAGAGCCTACACCGATATCATGCACTGAAGACTAGTGAGCATAATTGATGATGCAGTCGGGATTGCTCTGCAATTACCCGAAGGGATCAAACCACGGTGGGCTGACCTGAAGCATATTCTGCCCTATAAGGGGGGAACAAAGTTCAGCGAACTTGAGGACTGGACCATGGATGTATGCTACCATCTGGCAGCATGCCTGTACGGTGGAGATCGTATGGATAAGGAACGAGTATTTGTGTTGCCCGAATTTCTGGAAGGTCCGGCAAAGAGGTGGTTTCGGCATCACGTCCTTCACTATAATCGGGCGAGGCAGCAGTGGACGTTCAAGGATGTGATCCTTGAACTGTACAATCGATTCGTAAGTGCATCTACAATGCAGGATGCACAAGAGGCGTTTTACTCTGCGGTGTACACCGAGGCCCTCGGAGTACAAGGGTTCTATGATACCCTTGTTGACCATGCTCAAAATATGGCCATTTATCCCGACGCATGGACTGTGTGCGAGACCTTTCTTAAGGGCATACCCGCTGAGATGAGGCAAGTGCTAATCCGGGATGATGGATTATCTCCAGAAATAAATGAAGTTGAGGAATTCGTAGCGCATGCCATACGTTACGAACAGGCGTTGAAGACGGCACGCCACTTTGATCTGCATAGCTCGCGAGTAAAAGCTGCGGGGCCGATGGAGGCACGCCAGTCACGAATGATCGGCACTTTCCTGGTCAGGAAAGCGGACATGGACTGTAACCGAAACCCTAGGTTCGTATTGAGACGAACATTGTCGAGGCCTCATTGACCTAAGCCAATTGAGCCAAAACTTGTGGCTGAAGAGCGTGGTCACAATCCGCCAAAACCTGAGGCCAATTGTGACCCGCGTAAAGAGCGGGGAACAGGCCTGGGTGGGACGGGTGAAAAACGCATAGTAACATGCTATGCGTGCGGTGAGAAAGGACATTTCGCGAGCACTTGCCCTAGAAGGGGGCAAATAGCGGGTAAACCACGAGCATATGTACGCGCCGCGCACACTGAAGCAGAGGAGTCTGCGAATGATGCAGATGAGGAGCCGGACGTGGAGGAGGAGGATGAGAGCTCCCAGTCTGGCGATGAGGGTCCAGCTAATAACGAGGTAGAGACAGTGATGATCGATGGGGATGAGTATGTGGAAGTGGATGTGTATGACTCGGAGCTCTATGCTAGTTCCACAGAACAAGATTTCTTGATGGCGTTAACGGACTTTCCTGAGGATGAGGAAAGCATGCAGTTGGGTGCGGGTCAAGTGAAGGTTCACAAAGTGAAACTTAGGAAGGCAGCACGCAAGTTGACCCGGCCGCAACTGCAACGTGAGGATAAGGAATGTTTGGCTACCTACGTCAAGGTGGGAGGTCACGAAGCATGGACGTTGTGGGATTCGGGAAGTACAACTACAGGAGTAATGCCCCAGTTCTGCTAGGTCCATGTCTTGGCGGTGCATCAGTTGGAGCGGCCCATAACTCTGCAGCTTGGTACTGTAGGCAGTCGCGCTGCAGTACAGTTTGGAGCAAACCTCGAGCTATCCGTCCCGGGGTCAACAAGTGTTGAATACGTGGACGTGGCGAACTTCAACCGGTACAACATGATTGTAGAGACGCCGTACATGCGCAAGCACCAGGTGGTACTTGACTTCTGCAATAACAAAGTTATTGTAGCTGGCACCAAAATCCCGGCAGTGCAGGTCGCAGTGGAGGAAGCTGGAGAGAGAGTTCGTCGCCAACGCACGATGGAGAGGAAGCAAGCGGTGGGCACCAATTGACTACACTCGGGGGCGCTACCGGCTACCGTGGAGGATGAGCCAGAGGAGGTAAACCCTATCAGAGGCTTACTCAAGGAGTGTGGAGCAATCCTGATGTCCACGGAAGAATGGGCTAAGTATGAGAGTGTGCAAAGGGAGGAACTCACCGCAGGTGCGGTGGGTGGTCAGGATGTGCATTGCACTCGGCCAATGCAGCCGCAGAAGCAGTCTGTCAGAAGGGAATGCCAACCTACATCGTCGAAGGTGAAGGTTGAAGAGCTAGTTTGTGACGGCCGCAGAAGCGGTCTGTCAGAAGGGAATGCCAACCTACATCGTCGAAGGTGAAGGTTGAAGAGCTAGTTTGTGAGGAACCTCTGATGGACCCATTGAATGGGGACTGGGAGGATGATGTAGCGTGTAGCGAACAGTCGCACCGATCTTTATGGGACCGGCCGGTACCTCCACCAGCGTTCGATTGGGCGTTCAATCCGCAAATGCCTAGAGAATGGAACGAGCTGGTGGCATCCATGTGTGCCTGGGAAGGTTGACCGTGGATTCGGCAGACCGAGGTCTATCGACAGGTGAGGGATGACGAGATATCCTTTCCGGAGGAGATCCAGGTGGACGGGGCGTCAATTTCGGCTCGACGAGTCAGGAAGGAGAGACCGCATCGTCTACAGGTGCCAGACGACAGTGAGGAGAGGTTGCGAGCACTTTGGGAGAAATATGCTACTACCCAGGTAGTGGGCAGTAGTGGGAAGAGGCTAAACAAGCCGACACAAGCCAAGGACAAAGGCAAGGTCAGGGCAACTGGGTTGTCCCGAGATGATATTCCGGAGCTCCGCTGACAGTGGCAGGAGGAGTTTGCGGATATGGTCAATGGCACTAAGGAGGAGCTGCCACCGTGGCGTGAGGTGAACCATGAAATTAACCTAGTCGATGATACAAAACAGTACAAGTACCATCTACCACGTTGCTCCATGGCCCTACAGCAGCAGCTGCGAGATAAAACGAACCATTACCTCAGGGCCCGGTAGTGGGAGGCGAGACCTGCGTCGCAGGCCATGCCATTGCTGTGCATTCCAAAGAAGGATGGGACGTTACGCACGGCACTGGACGCATGCCAGCGCAACAATAACACCATTGAGGATGTGACCCCGCTTTCTGATCAGGAAGTGATTCGTGAAGATGTGGCTCAGGCGAAAGTCAGGTCAAAAATCGATCTGACGGACGCATACAAACAAGTTCAAATATGGGAGAGTGATGTCGGGAAGACCGTGTTTTCATCGATTACCGGCACCTATGTCAGCAACATAATGCAGATAGGTGACTGTAATGCCCCAGCAACCTTTCAGAGGTTGATGACATCGATTTTTCGTGATGTCATCGGACGATTCATGCACGTATATCTTGATAACATCTTCATTTACTCGGACTCCATTGAGGAGCACGAGAAGCATCTCCGTGTTGTGTTTGAGCGCTTACGTTCGAACCTATTGTACTTGAAGTGGAAGAAGTGCGAGTTGTATGCAGACCGGGTGGACTGCCTGGGACATGTTATTGACGATGAAGGTATTCATCCTGACCAGGATAAATTGGATCGGATTCGTGACTGGCAGACGCCACGAAACTACAATGATGTGCAGCGGTTTGTTGGGCTGGTAAACTACGTATCGACGTTTCTGCCGGATGTCACGACATACACGGGGCTGCTGATGGCCATCACACAAAATGGGGCACCATTTGTATGGCGGCCACTGCACCAATGCTGCTTGGACATGATTGAACGAATATGTGATTGCACGCCAATCATACGTCCCATTGATCCACGACGAAATGAACCAATATGGCTCATTTGTGATGCATCAAAGACGGGAGTGGGAGCAATGTATGGACAGGGACAGTCCTGGCAAACTTGCTGCCTGGCTGGGTTTATGTCAAAGAAGTTCACGAATGTGCAGCAGAATTACGCTGTGCATGAGTTGGAGACATTGGCTATATTAGAGGCCCTCCTGAAATGGGAGGACAAGCTGATGGGGTATGATATTCATATCATAACCGACCACAAAGCGCTTGAGTTCTTCAAAACCCAGGCGAACTTATCTCCGCGTCAGCGGCGATGGATTGATTACATGTCGCGGTACAAGTTTGACATAACATATGTCAAAGGGGAGCTTAACAAGGTAGCGGACTGTTTGTCGCGCTACTTTGAGAGTGACCGACTAGATGAAGCCCATAAAGCTCATCACTATGTCAATGCGGATATACATATTGACCCAGAAGGGGACGACATCCCTTACTAACGGTATCAGGAGATTAAGGACCATGTGGTGGACATTCGAGCCATGCAGGTTCGAGAGCATCAGCAAAGTAAGCGGTTGCGAGAGCGGCAGGAGGCACGCGATAGCGAGGCGGAATGTCTCAAGGTCGCAGGTGCTGGGGCCGAGGTAGGCTCTAGTGGACGCACTGCGGATGCGGGTGACGGGGATATGCGGCTGGCAGACGCACTACGTGCGCCTGCTGAGATGAAGTCTGCCCCTCGGGACTACCATCAATCTGAATTTCGAAAGGCAGTGATACTGGGGTATTCAGAGGATAGGCTGTGTACAGAGGTGTTGACGCGGTGATGAGCCTGCATCGTGGCTGGCTACAGATCGCACCAATACCCGCACCTCACATTGGCCCACTAGTACCACCAGAAGCGCCACGCTCTAGCGCTTCCAGCGCTATTTTTTTTATATTTTTACACTAATAACTCGCAGCTACAGACTCCAATTACTCTCAGACCACTTTTATGGCACCACTTATTCTTCACACCACTATTGACACCTCGCCGCACTTTGCCACTTACACTCCAAGGCTATACATTTACACAGACATTTGGCATCAGTCAATCCGGCATAATGCTCTTAGCCAGTGGCAGCGCTTACAAAGAGAAATGATGAAGTATTTCCGTGACAGCATCATTATGGACCTTTTTACTATACAATTCAATTCACCGCATTTACTTACATTTTTATCAGTTTACCACCCTCTAGCAGCACTTAACCTCTTAGCGTTGGCTAACTTTCTTTACTATAAATACCTACTTTTTGTTAGTAGTACAGGGAATCAATTTGGCAGTAGGGATCGTATCCCAACATTTTGGTCTCCATACGCAACAGACTACCTCTTGTTGACCGTGTCAAGCAAGGGGACTCTGCTCTAGTTTTCTATATCTCTCTCTCTCTAGCGCCTTGCAACTACGGCTTGGCTTTTGTGCTTAGATCCACTAAGCAATCTCATCCTTTTATTATCACGTTCTAGGTGCTAACACTTAGCGCCTCTTAGCGACCCTTTCCCGCACCTCTTAGCGCCTTCCTTAGCGACTTTCCCACGCTCTTAGTGCTCCCCCTTAGCGACTTTTAGCGCCCTGTAGCCACATTTTGGAGCCATATGCAAGTGCCTCCAATCATCCACTTTCCTTGCCACCAACCTCTTGCCTACCGTGTGTTCTCTGGGACCTGTCCAGGACTCTCTCACACACTTAGCACGCCCAAAGCTATATCAGCTAAGTAGCTGCACTAGTGATAGTCCACGCAGCGTCCAGCTCGATTTGGGCGTCATCAGCGGCCCGAGGATCACCCTAGTTTTTCAGTGTGTCAGGAGCTGATCTACACTGCTAGCGCTAGTGGCCAGCAGGTTCTGTGCTTGCCCCGGCAGCGTGCATTGATCACAGAGGTGATCAATCAGGCACATGGGGTGGTTGGGCATTTTGGGTCACAGAAAACGCTAGAATATGTGCAGCATTGGTATTGGTGGTCGAAGATGCATGCTGATGTACTTGCGTTTTGCACAACTTGCGAGTTGTGCCAACGGGCGAAAGGGGCCAACCGTAAACCGGCTGGCAAGCTGCACTTGCTACCTGTGCCCACAAAGCCATGGGACTCCATTGGGATGGACTTTGTTGGCCCATTTCCCGAGTCCAAGGGGTTCAACTACTTGTGGGTAGTGATATGCAGGATGACGAGTATGGTACACTTGATACCGGTGTGCACCACAATGAAGGCCTCAGAGCTCTCATGGATTTACTTGAAGGAAATTGTGCGGTTGCACGGGCTGCCGAGCTCGATCGTTAGCAATTGGGATTCAAAGTTCACGTCGAAGTGGTGGTGAGAGCTTCACGCAATGATGGGCGCAAAGCTGCTGATGTCAACCTCGTTCCATCCGCAGACAGATAGACAGACAGAGCGAGCAAACCGTAATGTGGCACAGATATTGCGCATGGTAGTGCACCCAGACCAGCGGGACTGGGTAGACCGAGTACCCCTGACAGAGTTTGCGATAAACGCTAGTGTGTCGGAGACAACAGGGTATGCGCCGTTCGAGTTGAATGGGGGGTTCATGCCCTCCATGCTTCAGGAGTTGCGCGCCGATACAGCGGTGCATAAGGGAGTTAAAGACTTTGCGCGGACTGCCCTGGAGAATTTAGCAAACGCGCATGATGCGATCATTGAAGCACGCGTGTTTCAATCGAAATACGCGAATAAGAGGCGAGCGGAGGAGCCATCGCTGGCCGTAGGGGCGCTGGTATATCTATCAACGCAGAATTTGAACCTACCCAAGGGCAGGGCAAGCAAGCTATGGCCGAAGTATATTGGTCCGTATAAAATCATACAGGCCAAGCCGAAGACGTCAAACTATGTACTGGAGTTGCCTACGGCGCTGCAGGCATGACATATTGTACCGAAGTTCCATGTATCACTGCTTCGACCCTTCAGGCCGAATGATGATGCATTGTTCCCCGGACGGGTGGTCCCAGAAGCTTATGACTTCGGGGCGAAGGATGATCAGGAGTGGTTTGTTAAGGATCTAGTAGGCCATCAGTGGAACAAGGCTGGGGGTCTGGAGTATGAGGTACGGTGGAGCTTGGGTGATATGACATGGGAGCCACATCAGGAGTGTGCCAAGTTGGCCGCCTTGGATCGGTATTTGGAGTTGCATGGCATGAAGCGCCCTGCACAGTTGCCGAGGAAGGACAGGGCTCGGGGAGCCATGTGAATGTGGCGGATTGTTGGCTGAAAGGGGAAGTGATGATGTAAGCAAAGGCGGTGTACGGCTGACTTGGAATTTTCGTCTTGTCATTGGATTGTTTGTACACCTCACCGCCATGTTTTCATCGCACCAGGACCAACACTATTCGAGAGATAACCAGAGCTCATGGAGCTCTGGTGGTGGGGGAGAAGTAAGAGAACAGCAGCAAATGCCGCAGCAGCAAGGGGGTATGGGGAGTTTTTTTGCGTACCCTCAGGCGCAGCAGGGGTACGGGCAGGGGCAGATGCCCATGTTCTTTATGCCGATGCCGGTACCAATGGGTCAGCAGGCGGCGGGGGCAGGATCGAACTGGGGAATGATGATGCCCCAGGGAGCGATGATGCCGCCGTTGCAGCCCTGGCAGCAAATGGGAGGAATGGCACAAGGCCAGGCGCAGAGTGGAGGAAGTCATCAGCCTATGGAGGTTGATGGGGAAGCAAGAGCGAGTAGACCGAGAAAAGAAAGTTCGCCTCCGATAGAAGGTCGACGTAAGGTGCAATAAGACACTTGTTACAGGCGGGTCACCGCGTGCCGCCTGAGACTGAGTTCCTTCGAGATACAGTGGCCCAAGTAGTGGTCACTGGATTGTTAGACGAGATAGCGCTGTTGCAAGAGCAGCAGCATAACACTATTGCAACCTTTAACAAGGCGCTGAAACGTTGGGCGGCCATGCCCAAATCTGCCCTGGAGTCAGAACCGAAGAGAACCCAGGCAGATCGACCGCGGGCGGAGGATAGCGCTCGACCTCGTGAAGGTTGAGTAACGGGGGTACTGCCGTTGGAGCAGCGGATAGAGAGAGAGAGTGGGCCGTTGATGACGCCCAAATTGCGCTAAGGTGCACTATCACTAGTACAGCTACTTAGTCAATATAGCTTTGGGCGCGCTAAGTATGGGAGAGAGTCCCAGACAGGTCCCAGAGAACGCACAGTAGGCAAGAGGTTGGTGGTAAGGAAAAGGGGAGATTGGCGCTTATTTAAGGCCCAAAAATGCGGCAAGAGTATGCTAAAAATCACCAATGAAAGGTGCTAAGAGGCGTGGGAAAGAGTCACCAAGGAAAGGCGCTAAGGAGGGCGGGAGAGAGTCGCCAAGGAAAGGTGCTAAGGAGCGCGAGAGAGAGTTGCCAAGGAAAGGCACTAAGGAGCACGAGAGAGAGTTGCCAAGGAAAGGCGCTAAGAGACACTGTAAAGGGGTCACTAAGAGGCGCTAAGTGTTAGCACCTAAAAGAGATGATAAAATGACAAGATTGCTTAGCAGATCTAAGCACAAATGCCTTGCCGTAGTTGCAAGGCACTAAGAGATTGCAGACAGAAAGGGTGAGAGAGAACTAAAGCAGAGTCCCCTTGCTGACACGGTCAACAAAAGGTAGTCTGTTGCGTAGGGTGACCAAAATGTTGGGATACAATCCCTACTGCCAAATTGATTATTTACTACTAACAAAAAGTAAGTATTTATATGTAAGTAAATGCCCTGAATTAAACTATATGGTGAAAAAGTCCACAATCTACTACTAACAAAAAGTAAGTATTTATATGTAAGTAAATGCCCTGAATTAAACTATATGGTGAAAAAGTCCACAATCATGCTGTCAGTCTGAGTCGGCAAGAAGCTAAGCGACGTCAGGTGCTAAGGTGAAACTCCAAGCTGTCTGTCATAAAATACTTCATCATTCCTGCTGCCACCGGCTAAGAGCATCATGGGTGCCAAGTGTCTGTGTCCGTGTATGGCCCTGAAAGGTGAGTGGCAAGGTGCGGCAAGGTGTCAAGAGGAGTGCTAAGAATAGATGGTGCCATAAAGAGTGGTCCTGGAGTAATTAGAGGCTCCAGCTGCGAGTTATTAACATAAAAATATGCAAAAATTAGCCCCTGGAGCGCTAAGACGTGCCGCTCCTGGTGGTCCCAGTGTGCCAATGTGAGGTGCTTGTGTTGGCGCTATCCGTGGTCATCTATAATGGGAGCTCATCACCGTCAACGTCATCGGAGTTGTCCAGACAGGGGTCGGTGAGGAGTGCGATATCTTCGACGCAAGCGCCGAAGAGGAAAGAGAGAGCAGCGAAGCAGGTGGATGAATTTTTGGTGCAAATAGTGACGTTTGCAGCAGACGTGCCACAGGGAGCGCTGGGAGGAGTGTTGAGGTTTCAGCCCCCGGTAGAGTATGAACCGCCATCGGAAAGCTACCCGGAGAAGTGGCTGGACGCCGACCCTTGAACGGAGAACGAGGCAGAGAATGTGGTGCCTTCAGGTGCACCAATGGTTGTTGCAGGGAAAGCAAAGGCAGCCTATCCCCACAGGGATAGTGAAGACGAGGATGCAAACTATATCAGTTTGAATGAGGCTACTCCTGACAAGGAGGAGTCGAAGCACGAGCGGGGAGTGAGGGTCGCTTGCAATATGAAGAAGAACAAGCGGAGGAAGAATGAACAGGCTGAGTTCGAGCAGAACAAGCAGAGACAAGCCGAGGAAGCTACGGGGATTATCTCCCCGAGCCTCGGTGTTCGAGTATTTGCGGACCACACAGTGGAACGCCTTAACTTGTTCTTCAATGGAGGGTTGGACCGACACTTTTATTATTTGTCCGCGAATAATACCGTATATGTGGGACCAGAGGCTCGACAGGCCTACATCCACGAGTCAAGCCATGTGAGTGGGTATGGTGGCGCAAAGGGAACTCTCAGTAAGGTCGTGCCTAGAGGATTCCCCATGAATCCCCTCCAATTACGCAAACTTGTGGAGCTAATTCATAACCGGTATGCGCCAGCCAACGACAGGATCGCCGGCTATCAATTGTTTTGAGAGTTCCGCAGCGTGAGCGATGCCTGCGACGTCAGCGCACGCGACAAGACCATGAAGCTGGTCTTGAGCCATAGCGATTACAGCCAGGTGGACCCCCCATTTGAGGCGCAATCGGCGGTGATAAGGATGATGGCCCTACCTGTCCCGGATGGGATAGTGCACACAAAGGAGTGGGGGAGCCATCAAAACACAATGCTCGCAGGCGTCAGCTTCGAGCAGATTGAGAAGACGCTGGACCTGGAGAAATGGGCCCAGAATGCACTGTACTTCGGGCGACCAGGCATGCCTAATGCCATCTTGAGAAGACGCTGGACCTGGAGAAATGGGCCCAGAATGCACTGTACTTCGGGCGACCAGGCATGCCTAATGCCATCTCTGGGATCGCATTTGACACTGCATACCGTATGCACTGGAGAACCATCTTTGGCCATGCCCTGATTAGGTCCTTGTCTCCCCAGGGCAAGGCTCGTTCGTCGTTTGCCTGGCAAATGGCATTAGTGTTGGCCAAGCCGGGATTGTACCGTGAGGCGGTACAAGATTTTAATACGGTCCATCCCAACGATCCGTTTGTTCCAGCTCCATGGACCTTCGTGTCCATCATGATGCCCATCTTCCCAGATGAGGCAGCGAGCACCATTACGGAAGACGACGTGATCCGGGTGATGCTTTACAACCGCATCCCCGTGGAGTGAGCTGACCATGCATATACGTATGGAGTGGTGTTCCTCGAACACCAATTTTTCCAGCCTACTCCGGCCATGCCACGCTACGTTCATGTGGATAATGAGCGTCATGTTCGAATGCATCGTTATGGGGCACCGGTTGCTATACTGGATTGGGATGGTTGGAGAACACCCACCACCGAGGACGTTTACCGCCTTCGGGTATTATTGGCAAAGGAGGAGGATGAGCAGCGCCGGTTTTATGCCAACCACGGATTGCACTATTACATTGGGTCAGACCCCAACGTGCATCATCTATGGAAGAGGCAGGAGCACCATGGGCCCCTGCCCACAAGTTGTCCAACCGCAGGTGCTGGCCCATCACGGGAGCCCGACGTGCCGGTTCATCCACCGGCTTCGGCGCCGCCCTTGAGGCCGCCATCAGTCAATGAGCGCATGCAGTCCCCCCAGCTGGAGGACTACCTGTCGAGCCTGCTGGAGCCAATGGCATCACCTATTGCACCCACCATGGACTGATGTCATGGGTCACAGAGTCGAGTGTTGCAGACCGTACAACGGTCTGAAAGGGGGGCATGTAACAGGAGGACCTCGTTGAGGTCCCTAATTCAGTATTTCTCCACAACCGCACCCTGAGAGGTGTGGGAAGTATGTTGTATTAGAGGACATAATTACAGTAGTAATTATTTCTCTAATTAATTTACCTTTAAATTACGATGTAGTTACTCTTATTTGGGTAGATACTTTTTACTTACACTACGTACAGAGAAATCTACCGATTTGGCAGATTCTGTGTCTTGTGTGACTAAGACAGTAATATTTCTTACACAGTAGCCGCGTAATAGGGAGAGCAATCCATGCGCTTATGAATGGTAACTCTTTCCGACTAAAATACTGAGTAAGTCGCTTCACTCCAACGAGACTCGTCGCCATCGACTGCCTTGAAGAGCGCTTGCCGAACGTCAAAGTGTGGTCTCTCTACCAGGCCATTGGCGCGCTTGTTGTAGCCAGATACTCGAATGTAGTGAATGTTGTATTTCTTGGCGAGATATGTTAGCGCTTTGATAATAGGCGCACCATTATCCGTGACGATTTCTCTTAGCGCTCCCCAACGGCAAATGATGTCTTCAAATAGCCACTTGGCGACCGCCTCGGTATTTTCTCTCTGAAGCATTCGAAACTCAGGCCAGTGGATTAGCGAGCAACGACCTTGAATAATGTACTTGTAGCGACCTTTTCTCTCTGAAGCATTCGAAACTCAGGCCAGTGGATTAGCGAGCAACGACCTTGAATAATGTACTTGTAGCGACCGGATTTGGGCATGTGCATGGTATCGACGTAGATTTTGCTGAAGAGGGGAGCTGGCGTTGCAACGGTTGGCGGGATAAGCACTTGGCGTGTCTGTTGAATTTGGCAGAGGTGGCAAGTCCTAATGTACCAGGCGATGTCGGCACTAGCGTGTGGCCACCAGAATCGTTCTAACAGAGAAGCTTGGGTAGCGTACAGACCTCTATGTCCTAGTTCGTCATGCATGGCGCGCAGGACTCATAAGCAACTTTCTGGCTTGATGATCAGCTTGTGAGCGCCATCTCAATTTCGTCGCCAAAGTCTGTTGTCGGTAAAGAAGAAACGGGTAGCATACCAGATAAAGGTCGCGTATTGTTTGTTGGTAAGGTCTGGGGGTCACTTAAGGTCTCGTATCCATTGTTCAACTATTAACAAGCGACTGTCTTCCACCTTTGCCTTGGCGGATCGGGGGACGGCATCGTAGGTCAGGTTTCTGCTGTCTTCTCTTAGCGGATGGGGTTCCTGTACAACTTTTACTGGAGGCAAGTCTTGTCCAAGGATGCTTGCCGTGTAGAATGTGAGAGGTGCGCTAAAGATCTTGGGGCAGTAAAGGACAATGGGATGTAAAAGGATGCTGGTAGGCTGTTGCCGTCGTAATAAGGGGATAGGCTGTTGTATAAGGTGCACAAAACCATGTAGTCGGTCGATCCAGTTCTCAAAATTGCTATCAGCCTGTGGATCCACTGCTGGGTCGCCAGGCTGCCGTGGTCACCTAGAGAGTCCATCTGGTCCATGGAAAGAGCTCTTGACGTGTACCAACTCAAAGTGAAACATGAGGATAGCGACTACCCACCGGTTCATGCTAGCGGATGGCTGGATGTCGGGATTCTGCAGCATGCCTTTGATGTACCTAGCGTCGACTTCAACAATAAGGTTCCGCACGCCAATCAAATACATCTTTAGCGACCGGAAGGCTTTGAAGAGTCCATAGAGCTCTAGCTTAGGCTGACTGTAGCGAGACTCTCTGTCGTTTAGCGTGATAGACCCAAAGCGGTTGTAGCGTCGCTGTTTCCGATTGTTGCTAAGGCACTGGCACAAGAAGTAGCCAACGGCAATGTATGAGGTATCCACCGCCAAGATAACAGGGTCGGCAGAGGTATAATTGATGGGGACTAGGGGTTTGGCGTCTTGTAGGGCTTTTATTAAGTCTTGTTGTGCAGTAACTTGGTCTGGCCCAAATTCGAAGGGCTCATTAGCACGGGTGAGTCGGTTAAGGGCATGTGCGCAATGGGCAAAGTTTTTGACAAATATTCTTAGAACGCCAACAGTACCAAGAAAGGCGCGGACTTCAGATAAGTCGCGGCAAGGACCCCATCACTCCAGGAGTGCTAAGCGAGATTCGTCGGGAACGTGTCTGTCGGGAGTGCAGATGTGACCAAGTATTTTGAACCTTGGCGCACAAAGAAGAAGCTTATGGCCGCTAAAGGTACCACCGCTATACTTCATACGTTGGAGAACTCGATTGAGCAGCTGGAAAAACTCCCATAGTGCTAAGCGAATATTGGAGTTTTTGGGATGGGTCGCTGGTAAGCCGTTTATGAGTCGCCAGTCTTTGGGGCCTTTGATGCCAACGTCATCAATGAAGCTAAGGACATTATGCGGTATCTCAGGTTGGAGGATAAAAGTGATGTCGTCATGGAATATGGGGACTGAGTTTGTCCAGCCCATTGGTAAAGTAACTAGGCGCAAGGCGCCAAATGGAGTTTGAAAAGTAGTGAGATCCTGGGAAGAAGGGTGTATCAGGCGTTCGTTGTAGCCAACGTAGAGGTCAAGGGAGGCGCCACAAATGCGCCCGGCAAAGGACTCGGCAACGTGGTCAGGAAAAGGCGGTACGCCAGAGTGTCGTATGGTGACTCTATTCAGCGGCTCAAGACTGTGGACTATGCATAGGTTGCCGTTCTTTTTGAGGACACAAAACCAACAAGAGCAGTAAGAGCTATTGGAGGGTTCGTAGATGCCAGCCTTAATCTTGGTCCTAATGATTTGGCAGACCTCGGCTTCGATCCCAGGCGGTAACGGTCGGTTGTGCTCAGTCCACGGCACATGAGGAATGGTCGGGATTACAACAGGCGGGAAGAAATCTGTACACAGGCTGCCGCGTTCTGAGTCCTCCCAGGCGAAGGCTTTATCCTGCTTAGCGACGAGATTGGTAAGGACATTCAACTCATCTTTGGTCAAAAATCCCGTGTCATGCTCCTTCGCAAATTGTTGTGGCGTTCCGTGGTAAAGCGTCCTGTGGGCTGAAAGGATGGCGGATTCGGTGATAGGGTCGGCATGTCGGCAAGAGGGTCGCCAATGATCTGGCGCTCGATTCTAAACGTCTCGGGAGAGTGCGTAGCGATGGGTTTTGTTTTAAGCGCAACTGGCTTATATTTCTTTTTGACTTGAACCCCTTTCCTTTTGGGAGTGTTAGCTTGGTTATATACAGAAGTGAAAAGGGGAACTGTAGCCTGAGGGGCGGCAAGTCCAAGAACGGCAGGAGACGAGGCTCCGGGAAGGGTAGTGAGATATGTATCGGTAGACGCAATATTTTGAAAGGATTCGGAAGCGGTAAGGTACAAGTACGCTAGAGCGGAGTTGGTAATGTTTGGGTTTTTCTGGGAAAGCTCAGCGTCGGTAGCGGATAAGGAAATTAAAACTTCTTCGTCAAGACAAGCGGTAGATATAATATTTACAAGACCAGTTGAATGGTCATATTCCAGCGTTAGTGCCACATCTCCATGATCGTCGCCAATCACCTCCTCAATGGTCTGTGAAAACACCGGTGGGGAGGCTCGTTAGCGTGTTGGTTGGTAAATTCCGGGGGCTTAGCGCAGGCGCCTTTTTGTTGTCCCCTAGGGAACGTTGGCACCGTTTGTCGGATTCCAGAATTGGGGTCGCTAATGGTGAGAGTCGTTTCCTTGTCGGTAACTGTCTTGACGACTGATCGCGCCAAGACGTCGAAGGGTCTGCCGAGTAGTAAGTCGTAAGCCGGGGAGCGTAAGATGTGTATCTGGAGGTAAAAGGTGATGTCGCCAAGGGTGCACGGCACATTCTTGGCAAGGCCTAAAGATCTGTCCACTGTACCGTTAGCGCTCTGCATGTTTAATATAACCGTAGGGTCATAAATGAGACCCAAATCGTTAGCAACTTCAGCTGCCATAGAAATAATTTGAGACCTGCTATCCACAATTGCTTCTACCTCGTGCTTATTGTCGACCGTTAGCGCGACTGAGCGAATAGCGTGCGATTCTTGAGCGACGGTAAGGATTGCGGGGTCCTCTCCATGGTCCACTGACCTAAGGTAGGTCTCCACTGGATCCACAGAGGTGGCGTTAGCGATGGTGTCGGCAAGAGGTTTATCGGTGTCGGGAGAGTTGATGGTAACAGAGAAACCAGGAAGCACGTCGTTGAGTTCATCAACCTTGGCAACGGCTGTCGCCAAGGATCATCGGGGAGTGACTGCCATCTTGACCTGGTTGCGGACGTTGGGAGCAATACTACAAAGTTCTTCTACTGACAAAGTGACAGCGGTTTTCATGATGCGGTTAAAGACGTGGTTTGATTTCTCTATGTCGAAAATTGGCTCGGTGATGACGCCCAAAGTTTGGTCAGTAACAAATGTAACTATAGTGTTACCATACCAATTGCTTGCGTTGGGCGCGCTATAAGTGATGTGAGGAGTCCCAGGCAGGTCCCAGAGAACGCACCTGTGAAAATGGGGAAAAGTCGGTAACGGGGTTGGCAAGCGTAAAGCGCTAAGGTAAAGCGCCTAGGAAGAAGCGGTAAGTGAACACGGCAAAGGTAAGCGGCAAGAGCACAATAAGCTTAGCAAAGTCTAAGCGTTGATAATGCCTGCCGTAGTTGCAAGGCGCAAGTATGTCGAGTGTTGGCGAGCGTCTGCAACTGCCGATGAGTTTGACGTTGCTGACCGTAGCGTAAATGAGCTCTTGAGCATAAGGGAGACTGAAGAAAGGGGAGTAGTGAACTCTGGTCTATTGTTCTCTTCTTGTATGTACAAGTCGGTAAGTACTTTATATACTACAAGGAGTTTACCGTTGCCAGTGACCAACCATTGCCAAAGTGCGGTAAACTGGAAAATTTCATAGGGGTAGCTCCAACGGTTTCAGATCCCTACCGTCCATTCAAGACCCTTGGCGGCGCCAGGCGGCAGATTGCGGTGCTAAACCATCAGTCCATCACCCTTCTGTCTGTCCAAAATGCTTAGCGATGTCAGGCGCCGAATCGAGCCGCTAAGCGGTGTCAGACGCCAAGGTCAAATGCCAAGCTGTCCGTCAGTTTTTGATAGATCATCAGGCTTCTCGCTAAGCGCTGTCGTCAGTGACTGATGCCATCTGTCAGTTGTCATTCTTGCTGCCGTTGGCGCTATCATTGATCGGATCTGCTTCTTGCCGTGTCTGGCCGTCAGGAATGGCTTAAAATAGGTAGAACGCATGCGCTAAGTTTGGAACGAGAGCGGCAAGATTTCCGGAGCCGGTGCCGAGCCTGCCGTTGCCTGCCGTTGATGCGCTGCACCTGTATGGGGTCCTATCAGCGGTAGGTCGGTAACCACCTTCAGGACACTTCTCGGGAGCAGCAAAGTTTCGTTGTGCGGGTGCGTGATAACAGTCGGGAATTTCTGAGTAGGGATGGAGAGGCGGCAAAGGCGGTTCAGGAGCGGCAGCGGATGACGATGGTTCTGGTGTGGTAGCAGGGGTAGTAGCAGGCGGTGCGGCAGGAGCAGGAGTCGGTAACTTGCTAGTGGGAGGCATTGGCTTATATCCTTTGAGAGGTTGTTTGGGCTGCTTAACTTCAACCCCATCAAAGACCTGATTTTTGAGCGAATCCAATTCCTGTTGTAGCTTGGCAATACGCTCTTCCCGTGAGAAAGTAGGGTGGTCGCCAACGCTGTTGAAGTGTAAGACCTTGTGAATCATTTGCTGTTGTGTCGCCTGGTCTGGGTCGGGGTTGGCGTTGCCAGAAAGCGTGCCGGTGACGATTTGTCCTGGATTGCGCCTATGCCATTCATCCATCCGCTCCTGGAAGGACTTCTTGTCCAGGTAGTTGGGAATGGTGGCGCCAGAGGTAAGAACTATCTTGCCGTTGATAGCCCTTCGAATTCTCCCTTGCTGAATATAATTCTCTAAAGTCACGCAGCGTCCTCTGGTCATGGTATGGCCAATTTCCCCACAGAAGTGGCAAGGGCCAGACGCGGGTACATTAGCGGGTCGGTTAGCGAGATTGGTCGTAATCATAGTTTCAATACGTGTCATAGCGGATGCGATGGCAGCGGTAACGGCAGCGTTGAGATCCTCCTTCTTGACGAAGTTGGCAACAGGAGGCGGGATGGGAATTATACCATTGGTTCGCTCAGGTGGTGGGCTCATCCTAGCGCATGGTATATCAACGCCAGTGTCCATTCCCTTGAGAACCCATTTACCGGCTTCAAAGACGTCGGCAACATTATAGGGCTCGTCAGGGTGATGGGCCTGATGAACTATCTCTAGGTGATGAGCAATACGAGTCCAAAGTGAAGTCGGGATGCCTTGCTGGAATAGGCGACGTTCCTCGTTAATATAGAGCTTGCCGTTCTGCAGAAGCCACCTAGCGATTTTTTGGAATTCGCGGTAATACGTGGAGAATGCGCCAAAAGAAGAAGTGCTGTTGTCAAAAGATTCCTGAACTAATTTCTGCAACTCGTTTACCGTGTATCGGGTAGCTTCTTCTGCGCCAGGATACAGCTGGATTACTGCCGTCTTCCAGTCCTCATATGAAGTGCCTTGGGCTGGAACTGGTGGGGCGGCAGGAACAAAGGCGGCTGTCACGACCCCTCCCCTCCGGGCCCACCCCGGGACACCCCCGGAACACCATCCGGGACCCTCCCTCCGACCCCACAGGACACGCCCCGCCATCATGACTGCCGGCACCGCCATCATGCGCATCAGGACCGCCATCAGCCGCCACCAGCCCTGATCACTGATCGGATCACACGACTTGTTCCCGGCCATCACGCATCACGCATCACGGCTCCATCCATGCCAATTGATCGCGCGCCCCACACGCGCGATCCTGGTATGCAGCCCCTGCCGCTACTCAATGACCCCCGGAACACCATCCCAGACATCCCGGAACCCCGAGACCCAGCCCCGTAGTACTTATAGCGTAGCTCCCTGTTGTATTTGGTAGTCTTGATATTACATTGCTTTACTTGGATTGTTGCGTGCCCTCTGCTTGACTGGTACGCATTGACTACGCTTTTGACTGGCACGCTTGAATACTCGCATGCTCTAAGATTGGTACGCACTTCATGACTTTAATTTGCTAACTTGGTCTCGTCTTAGAACCTCTGGTTCACGACTCGACCCCCACCCGAACTCCCCAGCTACTTACCACCCAAAACTCCCAGACCAAATCCCCTTCCCCGGGATTCCCCTGTCCACGTCTTGAACCCCGGAGTCCTAGCCCCGGAGTTCCAGACACCCAAGTATCCGTAGGTCAAGTCCGCATTGTAAGGGTGATCGCTTTCCCGGAAGGCCCCCGATTCAGCGGAACCTGACAGCGGCAAACTCGGTCAAACCTGTCCACGTCTCTGCCGTGTCATATGACACGTATCTTGCCGCGTACTCCTTCATCTGTGTGTGGTCGGTAATGTTACAATCTCTGAATAAATACTCTAATTCCTTGAAATACTGGGAGAGCTCCCGTGGCTTGGACTCGTCCCATTTCGGTGCCGAGAAGTGGTTACGTGGCGGCATGCACTGGACTTGTTGTTCCATGGCAACTGTGTTGGCGAGTTTGGTTAGCGGTGGTGGGGAAGGAGTTCTAGAGGTTGGCGACGGGGTAAGCAAAATAACGAGTTGAGAAAGCGGTGTTAACGAAGTGATGGGTGTGACTGGTTGCGGTACGGCAAAGGGCGATGCTGAGGGGTCGTCGGCGCTAAAGTCGAGAGAACGCAGGAAGAGATCAGGAAATTCGTCTACAGTGGTGTTCTGTAGTTCCTGTGCAAGAGAGAGACCCGGTAAGGCACCAGGTGGTTGTGGAGTTGATGGGTGGGAAGGAGCTATGCCTTCTGCCGACTGGTCTAGCAGGCAGCGCCTATGCTGGAGACGGGTTTCTGGCGGAATTCTGCCCTAGAGATCCCTCACGGTGGGCTCCAATTTGATGACGCCCAAAGTTTGGTCAGTAACAAATATATTAATAGTGTTACCGTACCAATTGCTTGCGTTTGGGCAGGCTATAAGTGATGTGAGGAGTCCCGGGCAGGTCCCAGAGAACGCGCCTGTGAAAAAGGGGAAAAGTCGGTAACGGGTTTGGCAAGTGTCAAGCGCTAAGGTAAAGCGCCTAGGGAAGGAGCGGTAAGTGAACACGGCAAAGGTAAGCGGCAAGAACGGCAAGTGTCAAGCGCTAAGGTAAAGCGCCTAGGGAAGGAGCGGTAAGTGAACACGGCAAAGGTAAGCGGCAAGAACCTGGTATGCTTAGCAAGGTCTAAGCGTCAATAATGCCTGCCGTAGCTGCAAGGCGCGAATGTGTTGAGTGTTGGCAAGCGTCTGTAACTGCCGATGAGTTTGACGTTGCCGACCGTAAATGAGCTCTTGAGCGTAAGGGAGACTGAAGAAAGGGGAGCAGGAAACTCTGGTCTATTGTTCGATGGTCTATGTACAAGTCGGTAAGTACTTTTATACTACAATGAGTTCGCCGTCGCCAGTGGCTAATGACGCCAGAGTGCGGTAAACTGGAAAATTTCATAGGGGTAGCTCCAACGGTTTCAGATCCCTACCGTCCATTCAAGAGCCTTAGCGACGCCAGGCAACAGATTGTGAAGCTAAACCATCACTCCATCACCCTTCTGTCTGTCAGAGTACCTAAGCGATGTCAGGCGCCAAATCGAGACGCTAAGCGGTGATAGGCTTCTACTTGGACTGAGCGCATCAAGGGACATTATAGGCCAACCAACACTTGACGTACTAAAGGCTCTAGCGACCAGTTGGGAATATGACTGAGCGCATCAAGGGACATTATAGGCCAACCAACACTTGACGTACTAAAGGCTCTAGCGACCAGTTGGGAATATAGAGCAGCTCTAGCTCTGGCAACTGACTACAGGATCTAGACATTTATCCTAACTACTAGCTACCCAGCTTTTAGCACACTCCATTCACCTATCCTAAGGATGAAGGAGGCCCATAACGTATAGCGCTAACACGACGGCGGGAGAGGACTCTAACTAAACCCCGATCACTTCCAGAAAGAGTCAGCAACAGGCGCTGCCATTTGACGAGGCACTTCAATCAGAAGTCTAAAAGGATCAATGACAGCGGCACTGGATATACTTAAATCCGACATCTGAACCTGTCAGGAACTAATACAATGAGTAGCGCTGACACTAGCGCTCACAGCGTCTGTCGAGAATTTTCCGACCATATCCCGAAACAGCCTGGCCAATTGGAGTTAGAACAAAAGTGAGCAGACTCTAAGCCAATATAGAGTCGCCGCTGGTCGCCGTGAGTCAGAACGCCATTGGTCGCCGTCATCCATGTGCAAAAGGTTACCATTGACAGGTCGCCGTTAGAGGAAACCACGAGAAAAGGCGCTAGGAGGTAGCGCCACAGGTGGACTTGTATCTGGACAAACACGGTAGCGCATAGTATATAAAATAGCTACTTTACATGTATATAACAATGAATAGGTGGACTTGTATCTGGACAAACACGGTAGCGCATAGTATATAAAATAGCTACTTTACATGTATATAACAATGAATCGTAACCCCTCAAACAGACAGTTACACTTAGCGTTCAACTCGTGCTAGCTTCCTTTGACTTCGTCACTAAGTTGGGCGCTAGCTTCGTCTATCTCGTCTTCATCGTTTACGGTGCCACCTATAGGCACAATACGCTGCGCTATTCGTCTTTTCTCCAATATCTTTGCCCAAACTACGACGCTTACCGTCTGCCAGGTAGCCCCCGAAGCACTATAATCTAGCGCATCGTTTTACCACCTCCACTCGAGCACACCGGGACCCTGTCAGGACTCCTCACAACTACGCACGCCAAGCGCTGGAGACGGCGTTGTACTGCGTATACGTCCAGCGCACCCAACCACAGTTGGCGTCATCATTTTGGAGCCCACCGCAAGGGGTTCTTCTGAGACAGAATTCCGCCGGAAACTCGAGCCCAGCGACAGCGCCGCCTCCTGTTGGAGAGCGCGCTTGAACCAAGTACCACCGACTCACCACACTTACCAGGCGCGCTACCAAGACAGACTTTGGATCAGGAGCTTGAGGCCGCCCCAGACAGCTTAGCCGAAAGCTTTTTCCCTTTTTCCCGACCATTTGAGTACTTAGCAGGCGAAAACCATACGCCGCTTACGCCTCTAGAAGAGTTATCTAGGCTATTATCGCCAGAACCTAGCGACTCGGAGCTAACTGAGCCGGTACCTACGACATCGACGCTAAGTAACACGAGCACCACCACCCTTCCTACCTCGACAAACACACCTATCAGTATGAATCAGCTGAACAATCAGCGCATGCCACTCCAAAACCACTTCTTGTCGCTAAAATGGGACGAAACAAAGCCTTGCAAACTAACGCAGTACTTCAAGGAGTTGGAGTATCTGCTACGCAATTGCCGGGTAACCGACGATATACAAATGAAGGAATATGCTGCCAGATACGTCTCATACGACACAGCTGAATCATGGACAGGGTTGAAGGAGTTCCAAGGACTTACTAGTGACGCACCACCCAGGCCTTTCACCTATGATGAATGGAAAAAGGCTATCATTCATTTATATCCTGGCGCCGAAGAAGCTATGTGTTATACGGTAATGGAAATCCAGAAGCTAGTCCAAGACACTTTTGCAGCTGGGATTTACACTCTAGGAGCGTTATCGACTTATTATCGTGATTTCCAGCGGATAGCAAGATGGCTGGTCCAAAATGGGAAGTTATATGGAAACGAGGAGCGCTGTTTGTTTCAACAAGGATTCCCGACGTCATTATGGACTAAGATTGCGTGACGCTTAGAGATCATTATGCATGACCATCACCCCGAGAAACCATATGACATAGAAAAGGTCTTTGAGGCAGGAAAGTGGGTATTAAAAGGCACGGATACAGGTATACCACTACAGCGACCTGGCGCAGACCATGGAGGAATGGCACCCAAGATAGAGTCGCCAACGCCTAGCGCCGCCAATGACCATAATGTGTACGTCAAGAAGGAGGATTTGGAAACTGCTGTCAACAATGCAGTCGCTAATGTCATGAATAAACTGGAAACCTTGATCTCGACTAGTCTTTTGGCGCCTAGAAATAACGTACAGACGGGACTTTGCCATTTTTGCGGTGAGGCAGGACATACCATGACCAGGGGTAGGTGCGCTATCCTTGAACAGTATCTGTGACAAGGGAAGGCGCGCCAGGGAATAGACGGGAAACTAGTCTTACCTTTGGGCGCTAGCATTCCCCTTTATCCCGAGCACAAGACGTTCCAGGGATGCATTGACGAGTGGCACCGCCGGAACCCTGGGAACTTAGCGACAGGCAACCTGAATAGCACGGCAACACCAGAAACCGAGGCAACTCCTCAACAAGCACTAATTCACGAAGTCCTTCAGCTAAACGCTATCAGCGACCAACCCACACTGTCCCGCGAAGAGAGGATTGAAACGCTAGAGAAGGAACTGAAGTCGCTAAAAAATCAGGTCTTCGATGGTGTGGAGATCAAAAAGGGCAAGCAGCCTTTAAAGGATTATAGACCTTCGGGCGCGACGACAGGCCCCACTCCAGCACTAGCCTCAACATCTAGCGCTAACGACGAAGTACTAGAAGCTACCAAGGCGCCGGCCGTTCCGGAGCCACCGCTACATCCTTACGCTGGTCTCGGGGGCAACTACGCCCCGCCCCTTAATCGTAACTTCGGAGCGCCAGATAAACCTACGGGGGGATATCGACCCACAGCGCCTATATATGATCTGGAGAAGTCTAAGTTAGTTTTTGATCGCATCATGCAAAGTCAGGTTACACTATCGGTAGGAGAGTTATGCAGCGTGGCGCCAGATGTCAGGAACCAGATGCGTACCGCGGTTACCCCTTGACGGAACGTAGCTAACAATGTAGCGATGGTAGACGAATGCGATGACGTGCTGCCTGGTTTTGCATATATAACCGAGACGGTAGCTCCAGAAACTCAGGAAGAGGTCGCACCACCTAAAGAAGCCACGTCCGTCGACCCGGTCGAAACATACCTAAAATCGCTAAGATCTAGCGACGATCCCGCCATCTTAACTGTAGCCCAAGACTCTCACGCGATTCGCTCAATTATGCTGACAGTTGATGGGAAAAGCAAAATAGAGTCGATCGTGGATAGCGGATCACAAATTATTTCAATGGCTGCCGACGTCGCTAACGAGCTGGGTATCATTAAATAGAGTCGATCGTGGATAGCGGATCACAAATTATTTCAATGGCTGCCGACGTCGCTAACGAGCTGGGTATCATTTACGATCCAACAATCATCCTTAACATGCAGAGCGCTAATGGCATGATTGATCGATCCTTGGGGATGGCTCGGAACGTGCCATGTGCTATAGGCGATCTTACGTTCTATCTGCAAATTCACATACTCAGATCGCCAGCCTACAATTTATTATTGGGAAGGCCCTTCGATGTGCTAGCGCAATCAGTAGTCAAAACAACGTCCAAGGATGAAACGACGCTAACTGTTAGCGACCCCAATTCGGGAGTCAGGAGAACGGTACCGACATTTCCTCAAGGGAAGTTCCAGAAGCCGGGACCGAGAAAGCGACCTTATGTTAGTGACAAACCTTGCAAGTGTTTTCCGGCGCCATCGAGGAGATGAGTAATGAGGATCATGGAGATGAAGCACTTATCTTGGACTATAATCATCGGACTGGGCAAGTAACCTTTATATCACATACCCCTTTAGCCCCTGAAATCTTGAACACTTCTACGTCGCTTACTAGCGAAGCTTTATCCTACTTATACCTCACTGCACCCGATATTACTGAAAATCTTTCGACAGACACTTATTTCGTTTCTACTCCTGATTCTAAAGCACCTTTGATATCCGGTTTTGCTAGAAACCAGTGTTCCATTTATAATACGTTTGCTAACAACAGTACCCCTAAGCGCAAAAGGGTTCAGGTTAAAAAGAAATACAAGCCAGTAGCGCTTAAAACGAAACCGGTAGTGAGCGGCATACCCAAAGAATTTTGCATCGAGAGAAAGATCATTGGAAACCCGTTAGCGACCCTTCCCAAGCTTAATCCGAACCCACCACCCTTCGAGCCTACCAGACAATTTACGGAAGAACGACGGGCGCTATTCCTTAGCACCCACGATACAGGCTTCCTATCGACGGCGGAACTAGATGTATTGACCGACATTATGCAAAAACAAAACAAAGCATTTGCTTGGGAGGATTCCGAACGCGGTAAACTTAGAACTGACTTCTTTCCACCAGTGGTTATACCGACGATACCTCACGTGCCTTGGACCGAGCATAACCGACCTATACCACCGGGTATTGAAGCTGAAGTTTGCCAAATTATTCGTTCCAAAATAGCGGCAGGAGTTTACAAGCCTTCCAATTTGGCATACCGATCACGATGGTTTTGTGTACTGAAGAAAAATGGAAAGCTACGTATAGTTCACAGTTTGGAGCCACTAAGGCATACCGATCACGATGGTTTTGTGTACTGAAGAAAAATGGAAAGCTACGTATAGTTCACAGTTTGGAGCCGCTAAACAAAGTCACGATTCGTCATTCAGGGGTACCGCCCTTCCCCGATCACGTCGCTGAATCGTTCGCGGGAAGAATATGTGGCGCTACCCTGGATCTATACGTTGGCTATGACGAGCGCTTGATTCACCCTTCCTCTTGCGACTTAACGACATTTCAAATGCCATTCGGAGCGCTACGACTGGTTACACTTCCTATGGGATGGACTAATTTGGTACCCATATTCCACGACGACATTACGTTTATTCTACAACCCGAAATACCTCACCATGTGCTTAGCTTTATCGACGATGTAGGCGTTAAGGGCCCAAAAGATTGGCGCCTTGTAGCTGGTAAGCCCGAAGTGCACCCGGAAAATCCTAATATCCGCATGGTGCTATGGGACTTCTTCCAATTGGTTAACCGGGTGCTCCAGCGCATGAAGTATTGTGGCGGAACGTTCTCGGGACACAAGTTGGTTCTTTGCGCGCCCCAATTTAAAATTTTAGGGCACGTTTGCACGCCAGAAGGCAGGATCCCTGAGGAGAGCCGATTAGCGCTTCTAGAGAAGTGGGGAGTCTGCCATAACCTCTTGGAAGTTCGCGCATTTCTAGGCACGGTAGGCATGCTGCGCATGTTCATACACCATTTTTCACATCGAGCGCACGTGCTAAATTGCTTAACTCGTTCAGGGGTCCCCTTTAAATTCGGACCCAACCAAATTAACGCCCAAAAAGATTTAGTAAAGGCGCTGCAGGAAGCAAAGCCATTGGTACCCATTGACTACACTACGTCCGATCCTGTTATACTTGCCATTGACACCTCTTACATCGCGGTCGGCTTCTTTTTATGTCAATGTGATAGCGCGAATTGAAAAATCAGACGCTACAATCGCTTCGGATCAATTACCCTTAACGACAGAGAGTCACGCTATAGTCAGCCCAAACTGGAATTATACGGGTTGTTTCGAGCGTTTCAGGTGCTACGCATGTATCTTATTGGGGTTCAAAACCTGATTGTCGAAGTTGACGCACGCTACATCAAAGGAATGCTCCAGAATCCAGACATTCAACCTTCGGCTAGCATGAATCGCTGGGTAGTAGCGATACTAATGTTCCACTTCAAGCTCGTGCACGTCAAGAGTGCGTTTCACGGACCTGATGGACTATCTAGGCAACCTAGGCAGCAGGAGGACAAAGCGCTAGACGAAAGCGATAATGACGTATTTGACGACTGGATTGACCAGTTGCACGGTTTCATACATATTATCCAATTGCCTATTTCGGCCCTCCACGGAGACCAACCTGTCTCGACCTGGCTACACCCTATCATCCCGTATCAGCCTAAGCCGTATCAGGCTCCATCGACTTTTTACACGGCCAGTATCTATAACGTCGCTAAGCCATATAATGATCTAAAGATAGTCAAGGAACCAAGACCCTTATGGGAAGACAGTCGCAACTTTCCATATTCGGCGGTACCTCGTAGCGCCAAGGCTAAGTTAGAAGACCAACGAGTTGATCAGGTTAGGAAATGGTTACAGGATTTGCGCAGACCATCAGACCTTACGGATACGGAATACGCCACCTTCATTTGATATGCAACGACTTTCTTTATGGTTGAAAACCGGCTTTGGCGACGAAACAGGTCTGGCGCTCACAAATTAGTAATCAAACCAGAGGGCCGTGTTAGGATTTTACGCGCTATGCATGATGACCTGGGACATCGAGGACTCTACGTGACGCAGGCGAATTTATTGGAACGTTTTTGGTGGCCTCAAGTTAGCGCTGATATCGCATGGTATATTCGCACTTGTCATCTCTGCCAAATCCAACAGATGCGCCAAGTTCTTATTCCCCCAACCGCAGCGACTCCAGCACCCTTATTCGGAAAGATATATATCGACACTATGCACATGCCCAAGTCGGGACGCTACAAGTACATTATCCAGGGAAGATGTTCTTTGGTACATTGGCCGGTGATGACGCCCAAAGTTTGGTCAGTAACAAATGTGACTATAGTGTTACCGTACCAAAAACTTGCGTTGGGCGCGCTATAAGTGATGTGAGGAGTCCCGGGCAGGTCCCAGAGAACGCGCCTGTGAAAAATGGGTAAAAGTCGGTAACGGGGTCGGCAAGTGTAAAGCGCTAATGTAAAGCACCTAGGGAAGAAGCGGTAAGTGAACACGGCAAAGGTAAGCGGCAAGAACCTGGTATGCTTAGCGAGGTCTAAGCGTCAATAATGCCTGCCGTAGTTGCAAGGTGCGAGTGTGTCGAGTATTGGCGAGCGTCTGCAACTGCCGATGAGTTTGACGTTGCCGACCGTAAATGAGCTCTTGAGTGTAAGAGAGACTGAAGAAAGGGGAGTGATAAACTCTGGTCTGTTGTTCTGATTCTCTATGTACAAGTCGGTAAGTACTTTTATACTACAATGAGTTCGCCGTCGCCAGTGGCTAATGACGCCAGAGTGCGGTAAACTAGAAAATTTCATAGGGGTAGCTCCAACGGTTTCAGATCCCTACCGTCCATTCAAGAGCCTTAGCGACGCCAGGTGACAAATTGCGAAGCTAAACCATCACTTTATCACCCTTCTGTCCGTCAGAGTACCTAAGCAATGTCAGGCGCCAAATCGAGACGCTAAGCGGTGTCAAACGCCAAGGTCAAACGCCAAGCTGTCCGTCAGTTTTTGATAGATCATCAGGCTTCTCGCTAAGCGCTGTCGTCAGTGACTGATGCCATCTGTCAGTTGTCATTCTGTCTGCTGATTGGCGCTATCACTGATTGGATCTGCTTCTTGCCGTGCGCAGCCATCAAATATTGCCAAAAATGGTTAGTTAGTGCACGCTAAGGTATCCCAGACCTGTGCCGTGTTGCCGTAGCCTGCTGTTGATGCGCTGATCCTGTATGGGGTCCTATCACCGGAGTTCCGTATGCTCCAGCAAGAAAATACCGACGCTATAGCTAAGTGGCTCTTCGAAGATGTTATTTGCAGATGGGGAGCCCTTCACAAGATTGTTACAGACAACGGAGCGCCAATAGTTAAGGCACTTACCTACCTCGCTAAGAGATACAACATACAGCATATTCGAATCTCAGGATACAATAAACGCGCTAATGGTATAGTGGAAAGGCCACATTTTGACGTATGACAGGCGCTATTTAAGGCGGTAGACGGCGACAAAAGTCGCTGGAGTGAAGCAACTTATTCGGTCTTTTGGTCCGAACGAGTTACCGTACGGAAGAGGATGGGCTGCTCTCCCTACTACGCGGCGACTGGCACCCATCCCCTGCTTCCAGCAGATGTTGTGGAGGCAACATACCTACAACCCCCACCTAACTCAATTCTGTCTTCTACCGACCTTATCGCTAGGCACGCCATTGACTTACAACAACGCATGGAGGATCTAGAGCGCCTACACAAGGTGGTATTTCAAGCTAGACGACAGGCCGCATTACGATTTGAAAGCGAGCATAGCGCTACTATCCGAGACTACAACTTTACAGCTGGCGCCTTAGTGCTAATGCGCAACTCGAAAATCGAAGTAACCCATAACAAAAAGATGCGACCTCGATACCTAGGGCCCCTCATAGTAGTTTCCCGCAATAGGGGAGGAGCCTACGTACTCTGCGAGCTGGACGGCTCGGTTTTGCATCGACCGGTAGCGGCGTTTCGACTCATTCCCTACTTAGCGCGTGAACACATTCCACTACCTTTGCCGGCGCTAGACATTGACACGGCCAAACTGCGAGAGCTTGAAGAGACTGAGTTGGTGGACGATGACGAGATCACTCCTGATGACAAAGAGGAACAATAAAAGACCACGGGAGACGAGGCGCCAGCGGTTAGCGCCCCCTGCTACGGACTTAAAGCTTGCGCTAGTAACTACGAAAGGGGTGCATAAATTGGCGATACTAATACATGCGGCACTATCAAACTATACTTGACTAAGACAACGACGAAGACCGCCGACGAGGGCCCTTGACTCGCTCTTTGTGTCGCCTATAGGCGGGAGGAGCACCGGAAGGGGGACGTATGGCAGCGTTAGGCAGCGCAGGAGGAGCGACTGAAGGAGGAGGCGCGGGAGCGCAAGGAGGAGGCACGGGAAGAGCAATTGTAGGCGGAGCACGGGAAGGTCCCGGGGGAGCGGCGGAACGAGTAGGAGACGAGTACCACCCGACCTCGTCCAAGCGACGCTCTAAAGCTGTGAAAGGAACGACCACGCGGTCGAGCACGGCTCTACTAGCGTTAAGGTTAACAAGAACCAGAAGGGGGAGCCAGGAAAGGCTCTAGAAAAAGGCAGGGAGTTAGCTAACCGAAGCCAGGCGAAAAAGGGGTATAGGCACTAACCAAACCCCCGGTCTCGCGGAGAAGACTATGAAGACTCAAAGCGGTACCAGTAATGGTCTGCTCCTACGACACGCATAAGCATTAACCTAAAAGCGGGCGGTAATAAAGGGTTTACGGTGACTAGAGCCAGGTCTGTATCTATCTCCCATTCGGCGGAGGCCGCTAGCAGGATCCGGTACCGGCGCACAAGGGTCAATATGTTACTGTTCTCCTGTGGAAAGCCGCCGTCAGGCATTAACGCAAGAAAGCGCTCGAGGCGATCTAGGATGAGGGGCCGGTGAACGAGTACGGGGTCATCAAGAAGGAGGGAAGGTTCTGGCATGATATGATACTAACCGGGTTAACAGCGCCAGAACCCATAAAATACCTCAAGCTGCTTGCAGGGTCGCGGATACTTGGGAACTCTTACGCGCGCAAAACAATCATGAGGGGGGGGGAGACAGCGATGCATTTCATATAACTACGACAAAAAGAAATCAACTAGCCAAAATCTGTCAGCCCAGTGGCGCCACGGAAAAGAAGGAGCCGACTTACATAAACAACATGGGAGACGGACGAGCATCAAGGCCCGGGCAAAAGGAGAGGCCTGGGAGGCCTCCAGCCTTCAGCAGGACCACAAAAAAGCCGGCCACTGGTAGACGAGCGAGGCGCCTAGCGAAGCGACGCGTTAGAAGGAAGAAAAGAGGTAATAAAATGACAAACCAGGTAGTGACTCTCCTCCAGCAGCAGCTCAAGACGTTCTTTCGTTTCCTTGGTCACGATTTGCTTGATTTGGAAACTATCAGAAGAGAAGGAGGGCAAAAAAGGCAATAGCGCACCTGAAAAATCTGACTCCAGTTTTTCTCCATACCAAAACGGGTCAACAGCAGGTCATTGTGCCAAATCTCACAGGCCACACAAAGTAGCTGGCAGCGACGACCTAATTCAACGACTCCGTTGGTCAGTCCGGGCACGCCGACCGTTGGGTAGTGGTGGAAGAATGAGGTAGCGCGTTCCAGGAAAGTGGGGGGATCAATTACGATATGAGCATGATCACAACGGGGAGTCCACACGATGCCGGTTGGGCTTTCCATCGCAAAGACTGATGAGATGCTGTCGAGGCATGGGCAATTTATAGGACTCGGACGGTGTTTCAACTAGCAACAGCGTGGGAGGGCACTTCTCAAGGGGCTTGGACCCTGACGCAGACACGAACCAATAGGATGCGCTGGAATCCATTTTAGGTCGCACAAAGAGGGAATTAACCTTTGAGATCTAGCGCTTATAGCCACCATCACCAAATAACCACAAGCAATCAGTGGCACTCTATTTCTTATACATTAAAACTTCTTGCATGAATCGACTTATTTTTCTACAGACGATACCTATTTCTTCCTAGGCTGGCACGATATTGGCTATTGGGTCGCGCTGGTAATAGGGGTTTTTACGCCATGATGATTTACTGAGCGTTTCCCCTTTTTCTTACTTTGTATTTTGATTACTTACAAACTGACGATTTCGAAACAAGGGGAGGGGAGCGTTTATTTTAGTATGGCTATCACAAACTATGTATCAAAATTTTCAGAGTCCACAAAAGTTCGAAGCGCTACGGGCCGGCGACTACGCATCAGACACAGAAGGAGTGGTGATAGGACCCCATACAGGATCAGCGCATCAACGGCAGGCAACGGCAAAGCGGCACTGACCCGGGATACCTTAGCGCGCGCTAACTAACTATTTTTGGCAATATTTGACAGCCGTGCACGGCAAGAAGCAGATCCAATCAGTGATAGCGCCAACGGCAGATAGAATGACAACTGACAGATGGCATCAGTCACTGACAACAGCGCTTAGCGAGAAGCCTGATGACCTATCAAAAAACTGACGGACAGCTTGGCGTTTGACCTTGGCGTCTGACATCGCTTAGCGTCTCGATCTGGCGCCTGACACCGCTAAGCCTTTTTGACAGACAGAAGGGTGATGGATTGATGGTTTAGCTTCACGATCTGTCGCCTGGCGTCGCTAAGGCTCTTGAATGGACGGTAGGGATCTGAAACCGTTGGAGCTACCCCTATAAAATTTTCCAGTTTACCGCACTTTGGCGATGGTTGGTCACTGGCGACGGTGAACTCCTTGTAGTATATATAGTACTTACTGACTTGTACATAAAGAGAGAACAATAGACCAGAGTTTACCACTCCCCTTTCTTCAGTCTCCCTTACGCTCAAGAGCTCATTTACGGTCGGCAACGTCAAACTCATTGGCAGTTACAGACGCTCGCCAACACTCGACATATTCGCGCCTTGCAGCTATGGCAGGCATTATCGACGCTTAGACTTCGCTAAGCATACCGTGCTCTTGCCGCTTACCGTTGCCGTGTTCACTTACCACTTCTTCATAGGCGCTTTACCTTAGCGCTTTACACTTGCCGACGCCATTACCGACTTTACCCTATTTTTACAGACACGTTCTCTGGGACCTGCCCGGGACTCCTCTCATCACTTATAGCACGCCCAACGCAAACTCTTGGTACGGTAACACTATTGTTACATTTGTTACTGACCAAACTTTGGGCGTCATCAGCGGGATCACCCAATGGAAGCAAGTCCCTGTCTTGAATGGCGTTACTCGCTTGCCACTCAAGCGCATCAGTGATGTTGTCATGGAGCTCAAGCAGGAGGAGCTCACGGCGCGCTAAGGTGGAGACACAAGGACGGAGAAGGGCGAGTTCACTACCAATGACGTCGGTCACGTCCTCGACCTGGCGGAGTTGTTGATGGAGATCGGTGGCAGGACGAAGGGGAGTGACAGGATAAGAGAACTCATCCCCAAGCCAAGGATAGGCGTCGCCGGAAACGCGCATGGCGGGGGGAGGAGTCCAAAAAGGATCAAACTTAGCGGAGGTCAGCGGAAAGGCGAACTAACTAGGAAATGCAGACTTACTCAAACGGTTACGGGAGCACGGGGGGTCCATTCATGGCGCTCATCGCCTGGGGACATGGCCCTAGCGGAAGAAAGGCAGATGCCATAGGAAGGCAAATACCTCCAGCGGCGGCGGCGCTCGCCCTGAGCTACTAAGGTCCCTTCGGACTCAGGCGCGGTAGAGGACTCGCGAGTACTGGGGAAAGAAGAGAGGCTACAAGGAGGGGTAAGAGATGGTGTAATAGGAAGGGCAATGGGGGAGGCGCTAGCCACGACAGGCTCAGGAGCAGGGGTAGCGCCAGCAACAGACATCACGACATCTTCGGCGGGAGGGATATCCACGATGACCGGAAGCAAAGGAGTAGGGGACCTGGCGACAAAGAGGTTAGCGCAACCTAAACAGGAAAACACGAACACTACGCTGATAGGACCCCATACAGGATCAGCGCATCAACGGCAGGCTGCGGCAACGTAGCACGGGCTCAGGATATCTTAGCGCGCGCTAACTAACTAATTTTGGCAATATTTGACGGCCACACATGGCAAGAAGCAGATCCAATCAATGATAGCGCCAACGGCAGACATAATGACAACTGACAGATGGCATCAGTCACTGACGACAGTGCTTAGCGAGAAGCCTGATGATCTATCAAAAACTGACGGACAGCTTGGCGTTTGACCTTGGCGTCTGACACCGCTTAGTGCCTCGATCTGGCGCCTGACATCGCTTAGGTGCTCTGACAGACAGAAGGGTGATGGAGTGATGGTTTAGCTTCGCAATCTGTCGTCTGGCGTTGCTAAGGCTCTTGAATGGACGGTAGGGATCTGAAACCGTTGGAGCTTCCCCTATGAAATTTTCCAGTTTACCGCACTTTGGCAATGGTTGGTCACTGGCGACGGTGAACTCCTTGTAGTATATAAAGTACTTACCGACTTGTACATACACCATCGAATAACAGACCAGAGTTTACCACTCCCCTTTCTTCAGTCTCCCCTATGCTCAAGAGCTCATTTACGGTCGGCAACGTCGAACTCATCGGCAGTTACAGACGCTCGCCAACACTCGACACACTCGTGCCTTGCAACTACGGCAGGCATTATCGACGCTTAGACTTCGCTAAGCATACCGTGCTCTTGCCGCTCACATTGCCGTGTTCACTTACCGCTCTTTTATAGGCGCTTTACCCTAGCGCTTTACACTTGCCGACTTCCCTTGCTGACTTTTCCCCTTTTTTCACAGACGCGTTCTCTGGGACCTGCCCGGGACTCCTCACATCACTTAAAGCGCGCCCAACGCAAACTCTTGGTACGGTAAAGACGCGTTCTCTGGGACCTGCCCGGGACTCCTCACATCACTTAAAGCGCGCCCAACGCAAACTCTTGGTACGGTAACACTATTGATACATTTGTTTCTGACCAAACTTTGGGCGTCATCAACGCACCGATTACCACTGGGGCCACTCTGATAAGGATTAGCGGCGATAGAGGGAGTAATGCGAAGCAGAAGAGTGCGTACCGCCAATAGCGCATTGGTGTCGACTACAGGCCCCGCCTCATCGTCATCCTTGCCCTCAGCATCTCTCTCGGTATCCTCGCCTTCATCAGTAGAGGACTCGGTAGAAGACAAGATCACGGGAGTAGCAGGCGCTAGCTCCCGGCGCTTACCAGGACTCTTGCTAGGAGAGGCGACAATAGGCTTACGTTTCAAGGGGACGGGACAACAGGGAGAGCGGGCGAAGGGGGCCGCAACGGTGGTACCATCTTGGGTGGTGGGAAGCGCTAGGCTTGCAGCGCTAATCACAGTGGGCTGGCGAGTAGCGCCGCAACGGTGGTACCATCTTGGGTGGTGGGAAGCGCTAGGCTTGCAGCGCTAATCACAGTGGGCTGGCGAGTAGCGGCCAGATCGCGTTGCTGCAGCACAAAGGCACGGGCGTTACGAACTAGGACGGCGCGCTCGTAATTGCATTGCATGATAGTGTCCCTACCACGTTCGCGAGTACGAATCCCATTGAAGGCACAGCCCCGTTTCACTCGTAATTGCGTTGCATGATAGCGTCCCTACCACGTTCGCGAGTACGAATCCCATTGAAGGCACAGCCCCGTTTCAACGCATCGCAGCGGTAGCAGGGAAGAGAGGCGGTAGGAAACCAGCAACCCTCGGGATCGTTTTCAGACCAGCATTTATCGCACTGGGAAAGAAGTTAGCGACGTTATCAACCTTTCAGGGACGAACAAGCACTTACCGCACCAATCTTCGCCCTAAAAGCGCGGCGCTCCACGGGTGCCACTGTAACCTTCTTCTTAGCGCTGAGTACTTGGACACCAGCATCTTCGCCCTAAAAGCGCGGCGCTCCACGGGTGCCACTGTAACCTTCTTCTTAGCGCTGAGTACTTGGACACCAGCCGGGAGGCCGGTATCAATGATGGTAGTATCGCGACGAAGGCGCAGCAAATCACGAAGCTCCACGTCAGTAAACATAGTTTGGTTGGGCGCCTAAGGAGGGCTCGATCAGGCGCTAGAAATAAGCGATCTTAAAAGGAAACACTTACGACATATAAAGGGGCGACGCAAGCAGGGAGATTGACCTGAGAAGCAAAGTTAGTAGAAGAGCTAGAGGCAAGAAGACAAGGACACACGGTACGTTTAGGAGGGCTAGCGAGAGCAGGGGGCACGCGATCAATAACCACGGCGAAGTTACGGGGGGGAAGGCGAGAAATAGTACGAGTAGGTCCGGGCCGGGGTTCACTGGCAGTAACGGCAATCCGCTTGATGGCCAAATGAGGAGGTGCAGTACGAGTGGGAGAAGCGACGATGGGTGCAGTACAAGCGGGAGAAACATCGCCACAAAAAGGACTACCAAGAACGGGAGGAGGAAGAACAGAGACAGGAGCAACAGGAGGAGCGGCCGGAGCAGAAGGAGCGGTAGAAGCCGACAGGGCACTAGGAAGACTGGCGACAGTGGGTGACGTAGCAACCGACTACTCAGGGTTAACATGGAAAATATGAGGAAGAAGAGGAGGGAACTCACTTCGCCAACCTCGGTACTAGCCAACAGGGCGTCAATCTCGTCGGATAAAGAAGAAGCCTAGTATGAGCGCTGAACCTTAGCGCCACAAACCCAAAAATCAAACCTAAAAACTTACAAACAAGTCCGCAAAGAGTAGTAACCAATCGGCACCCTCATATTCACGGTACCGAGCCATGCACCATTCACGAACCTTGACGCCCCGCGCCCAGGAACTGTCAGAACTGCGGACCACGAGCCAGCGCCTATAAAGTTGCATAATGCCAGGGACGGTTTGTGGCGCATCAGCGGGACCAACAGACTTAGCGCGATCAAATAGATAGGAGGCCTTAGCCAGGAAATTGCGAAGAGCAGAGGCATCGAAAGGAGTGGACATGTTGGAAAGATGGGAAGGAAAACACGAGAAGGTGAAGGGCTAAAAACGATTTTTATAAGGCGCCGGCGGCATCATATGGACCGTAGCGCAGTCAAATTAATGACGGCGTTTGACTGAGGACAGTCAATTTTTCAGTTGGGGAGAGATGATAGGCTTCTACTCGGACTGAGCGCATCAAGGGACATTATAGGCCAACCAACACTTGACGTACTAAAGGCTCTAGCGACCAGTTGGGAATATAGAGCAGCTCTAGCTCTGGCAACTGACTACAGGATCTAGACATTTATCCTAACTACTAGCTACCCAGCTTTTAGCACACTCCATTCACCTATCCTAAGGACGAAGGAGGCCCATAACGTATAGCGCTAACACGACGGTGGGAGAGGACTCTAACTAAACCCCGATCACTTCCAGAAAGAGTCAGCAACAGGCGCTGCCATTTGACGAGGCACTTCAATCAGAAGTCTAAAAGGATCAATGACGGCGGCACTGGATATACTTAAATCCGACATCTGGACCTGTCAGGAACTAATACAATGAGTAGCGCTGACACTAGCGCTCACAGCATCTGTCGAGGATTTTCTGACCATACCCCGAAACAGCCTGGCCAATTGGAGTTAGAATAAAAGTGAGCAGACTCATGCAATTCTAAGCCAATATAGAGTCGCCGCTGGTTGCCGTGGGTCAGAACGCCGTTGGTCGCCGTCATCCATGTGCAAAAGGTTGCCGTTGACAGGTCGCCGTTAGAGGAAACCATGAGGAGAGGCGCTAGGAGGTAGCGCCGCAGGTGGACTTGTATCTGGACAAACACGGTAGCGCATAGTATATAAAATAGCTACTTTACATGTATATAACAACGAATTGTAACCCCTCGAACAGACAGTTACACTTAGCGTTCAACTCGCGCTAGCTTCCTTCGACTTTGTCACTAAGTTGGGCGCTAGCTTTGTCTATCTCGTCTTCATCGTTTACGGTGCCACCTACGGGCACAATACGCTGCGCTATTCATCTTTTCTCCAATATCTTTGCCCAAACTACAATGCTTACCGTCTGCCAGGTACCCCGAAGCGCTATAATCTAGCGCATCGTTTTACCACCTCCACTTGAGCACACCAGGACCCTGTCAGGACTCCTCACAACTACATACACCAAGCGCTGGAGACGGCGTTGTACTGCGTATACGTCCAGCGCACCCAACTACAGTTGGCGTCATCAGCAGTGTCAGACGCCAAGGTCAAACGCCAAGCTGTCCGTCAGTTTTTGATAGATCATCAGGCTTCTCGCTAAGCGCTGTCATCAGTGACTGATGCCATCTGTCAGTTGTCATTCTGTCTGCCGTTGGCGCTATCACTGATTGGATCTGCTTCTTGCCATGCGCGGCCGTCAAATATTGCCAAAAATGGTTAGTTAGCGCATGCTAAGGTATCCTGGACCTGTGCCGTGTTGCCGTAGCCTGCCGTTGATGCGCTGATCCTGTATGGGGTCCTATCAGTATGATGTAGGACTTGGTAGAAGTATTACTTGATAGTTCTGGGGCTTGCTAGTGTAGAATATGACCTTGAATTCCCACTGACCTTGATGACAAAAGGGATAATTATTATCTTGAATGCGTTTAATAATTTTGCAAAACGCCGAGGTTTTGAGGAATTATAATATTGAATGAAAATAATAATATTCCCACAAGTTGAGGTTTCTTAACAAACTCTGGCCTAAGCAATTCACTCCCTGGGAATCACCGAGCAATAATAATATTCCCACAAGTTGAGGTTTCTTAACAAACTCTGGCCTAAGCAATTCACTCCCTGGGAATCACCGAGCCTTTGCCTATCAATTGCCTGTCTATTCTCTACTAAACTTGGGCTATTTATACTGTTTTTCTGGTGCACAGACCACTATCTACATATGACTCTTTGTTGGAAACTCTCCCACTTTCAGAACGTATTTGATAGTCCAATTTCCCTTTTGAGAGGCCTGTTTCAGTGCCACCCATTCCACCATTCAACTTCTCGTTCTGCCATTCTTCCGGATGTTTTGGATTGCCACTTCCTCATTTGCTTGAGCTCCATTTAGCACAATCCCATTCATGGATCCTTCTTTCCTCTTTTAGCACCTCCCTGCATCGCCTACTTCTTTGCTTTCCTCCTTCCAATTATGTCAAATCAAACATTGACTGATTTGATAATGAAATTGAAAAATTATAATATTGAATGACAATAATAATTTCCCAATTTCATTCTATTCTGTCCATTGCCAGCTTCCATGCTTTTCCTCTCCATGACAGTAGTGTTAGACTATTGTTGAGCTGATAGTTTGAACTGGTTCCTGCCTGTTGTTCTGTACTTTTCTGTGTATTTGTTGGGATGTTTTTGGAGATGGTTATTTGTTGAGACTGCTACCAGGAGGCTTACAGTTTTCAGCCCATGATTAAATGTTTATTTTGACTTCTGGTGCATGGTGTATCCCTGACTGCTGGTACAGCATCGTATCATTGTCTATGAACCTTTGGTAAAAGTTAGCAAAACCCAGGAAGAATTGTACTTCCTTGACGTTCTGGGGTTGCGGCCAGTTGACGATGGCCTTGACCTTGTGGGGGTCCATGCGAATGCCATTCAGGGATACGATAACACTGAAATACTCAACCTCTTCCATGTGGAATGAACACTTCTCAGGTTTGGCGTGGAGGTTGTGCTCCCGGAGACATTCAAACACTTGCCGGACATGCTTCTGGTGGTCCTCCCTCGAGTTGGAGTAGATGAGGATGTCGTCCAGGTAAACGATTATGAAGACATTGCTCATGTCATGGAAGATGTTGTTCATGAAGTATTGGAATGTGGCGGGGGAGTTAGTCATTCCAAAAAGCATTACAAGGTATTCAAACAGACCATACCATGTGTGAAATGTGGTTTTCCACTCATGTCCTGGAGTGATGTGGACGTTGTTGTAGCCGGAGCGGAGGTCAATTTTTGTGTAAACCTTGGCACTGCGGAGTCGATCGACTAGGTCACCAATGAGCGGAAGCGAGTAGCGGTTCTTCTTGGTGATCTTATGGAGTCCCTGGTAGTCGATGCAGAGTCAGAGCAAACCATCCTTCTTTTTGGCAAATAAAACTGGGGCTCTGGCGGCAGAAGTGGAGGGTCGGATGAATCTCTTCCTGAGCATTTCATCGAGGTAGTCTTTGAGAGCCTGGAGTTTGACTTCCGACATGTTGTATACCTTGCCAAAAGGGGGGGCGGCTCCTTCCTTGAGGTTGATCATATGGTCATAGAGGCGGTGAGGGGGGATCTCCTTAGCGTCTCCTTCAGAGAATACGTCAGCGAACTCATGATACTCTAGAGAAACTACTTCTCAGAGGATCTTCTCCTTGGTTTTCTTCTCTGGGGAGATAGCGTCCTCTCATAGATGCTCTTCTGGGAGAGATGGCAAGGTGTGTAGCTGAAATGTGGGGGTTCTGTCCTTCATAAGGCGGACAAAGAGGGCAGCTCCAATGATCCTAATGTCGAGTGCATTTGGGTCAATTGGGGCCATGGATTCACAGGCTGGAGTGGGTTTGACGTGTGTCTGAGACTAGCCTGAGTAGTTTAGCCCTTTGTACCTGTTCCGAGGAATGTTTGGGGGTTGATTGGGAGCCTTGTGAGTTTGGACGGGTGTTGGTGGCATATGGGTGGGGGGCGTGGCTGCCGCCCCAGAGGTGTCAGGCATCAGGTCCCTCCCTAGGGCCCAGAGGTGCACAGCAGTTGAGGGGTGGTCTTTGAGTCCCAGGAAGGTCATGGTGAGCGTCCTCCAATTGATGTCAGGGTTTGTGTCACATAGCCAGGGTAGTCCCAGCACCATCGGGGTCGATTCATGAAGTCACATGACCAGGAAGTTGGAGGTGAACTTGTAGTCATTGTCCAGGGTCACACATCCCGAGTGAGACCTCTGGATGAGGCTGGAGGAGGAGGAGGTGCCGTTGAGGCATTGCAGGCAGAGGGGTTGGTCGAGGGAGTCGTGGGGAAGGTCAAGGACATCGCTGATGAAAACTCCGGTAGCTCTGCTGTCAATGAGGGCCAATATTGGTCCCAGGGTGCTGTCTAACCTGGCATTAATGACAAAGGATTGGAATGAGCAGGACTGGAGTCCGGGGGGCGGTGGGGGCCCATCCAGGGGGTTCTTCGGGGTTGGGCCCAGAGAGTGGGGAATGTTGAAGGGGAGTTGCTAGTCGTCGGGCATCGGTTCCTGGGTCAGACAAAGGGTGAGATGTTGCCAGTCAATGTGGAGGTTGGTGTCTCAGAGCCATGGAAGCCCTAAGACCAGGGGTGCGGAGGGGTGGAGTTTGGTTATCAACATCTGGAGGGTGTGAGTCTGTCTGTTGGCAAAAGTAACGGGCATATGCACAAAGTGAATGATGTCCCCCACTGTAGAGGCATCTCCGTTGAAGAGGCAGAGTCACACTAGGACCGGGAGTCACTGAGCAGGTTCTGGGGCAAAGGTAGACCATGCCTCGTTGATAAAGTTGTCTGTGGCGCCACTATTGATGAGGGTGTTGAGGGGGGTTCCAGAGGGGGTGAGGCGGGTTTTAAGGAGGAGAGAGTGCAAAGAGTGGGAGGGTAGGTAAGCTGTTGATAGGCTTCTACTCAGACTGAGCGCATCAAGGGACATTATAGGCCAACCAACACTTGATGTACTGAGGACTCTAGCGACCAGTTGGGAATATAGAGCAGCCCTAGCTCTGGCAACCGACTACAGGATTTAGACATTTATCCGAGGACTCTAGCGACCAGTTGGGAATATAGAGCAGCCCTAGCTCTGGCAACCGACTACAGGATTTAGACATTTATCCTAACCACTAGCTACCAAGCCTTCAGCACACTCCATTCACCTATCCCAAGAACAAAGGAGGCTCATAACGTTGATAGGACCCCATACAGGTTAGGCGCATCAACGGCAGGCTCGGCACCGGCTCCGGAAACCTTGCCGCACTCGT
>JAMWFC010000046.1:2792031-2803249 GCA_027475525.1 Macrolepiota albuminosa | reverse complement strand
CAACCAGGTCAAGACGGCAGTCACTCCCCGACGACCCTTGGCGACAGCCGTTGCCGAGGTTGATGAACTCGACGACGTGCTTCCTGGTTTTTCTGTTACCGTCGACTCGCTGGACGCTGAAGATTCTCCTGCCGATCCTATCGCTAACGCCACCTCTGTGGACCCAGTGGAGACCTACCTTAGGTCGGTAGACCATGGAGAAGATCCAGCAATCCTTACCGTCGCTCAAGAATCGCACGCTATCCGCTTGGTAGCGCTAACGGTAGACAACAAGCACGAAGTAGAGGCTATAGTGGATAGCGGGTCTCAGATCATTTCTATGGCAGCGGAAGTCGCTAACGATCTAGGCCTTATTTACGACCCTACCATTATACTAAACATGCAGAGCGCTAACGGTACAGTGGACAGATCCCTAGGCCTCGCCAAGAATGTGCCGTGCACCCTTGGCGACATCACTTTTTATCTTCAGATACACATCTTACGTTCACCGGCTTACGACTTATTACTCGGCAGACCCTTCGACGTCTTGGCGCGATCAGTCGTCAAGACAGTTACCGACGAGGAAACGACCCTCACAATTAGCGACCCAAATTCCGGAATCCGACGAACGGTGCCAACGTTCCCTAGGGGACAACGAAAAGGCGCCCGCGCTAAGCCCCCGGAGTTTACCGACCAACACGCCAACGAGCCTCCCCACCGGTGTTTTCACAGACCATCGAGGAGGTGATTGGCGACGATCACGGAGATGTGGCGCTAACGCTGGAATTTGACCATTCAACTGGTCTTGTAACTGTTTTGTCTACTGCTTTTCTTGACGAAGATATTTTAACTACATTACCCACTACCGACGCAGAGCCTTCCCAGAAAAATCAAAATATTACCGACTCCTCTCTTGCCTACTTATATCTTACCGCTTCCGAGTCATTTCAGAATATTGCGTCTACCGACACCTATCTCACTACTCTTCCCGGAGCCTCATCTCCTGCCGTTCTTGGACTTGCCGCCCCTCAGGCTACGATTCCCCTTTCCACCTCTGTGTATAACCAAGCTAACGCTCCCAAAAGGAAAGGGGTACAAGTTAAAAAGAAATATAAGCCAGTTGCGCTTAAGACAAAACCGGTCGCTACGCACTCTCCCGAGACGTTTAGGATCGAGTTAAAAAGAAATATAAGCCAGTTGCGCTTAAGACAAAACCGGTCGCTACGCACTCTCCCGAGACGTTTAGGATCGAGCGCCAGATTATTGGCGACCCTCTTGCCGACATACCGACCTTATCACCAAATCCGCCACCCTTTCAGCCCACAGGACGTTTTACCACGGAGCGCCAGCAGCAGTTCGCCAAGGAGCACGACACAGGATTTTTGACCAAAGATGAGTTAAACGTCCTTACCGATCTTGTCGCTAAGCAAGACAAAGCCTTTGCTTGGGAGGACTCCGAACGCGGCAGTCTACGTACAGATTTCTTCCCGCCTGTCGTCATCCCGACTATCCCTCACGTGCCGTGGACTGAGCACAACCGACCGCTACCGCCTGGGATCGAAGCCGAGGTCTGCCAAATCATTAGGACCAAGATACAGGCTGGCGTCTACGAGCCCTCCAATAGTTCTTACCGCTCCCGTTGGTTCTGCGTCCTCAAAAAGAACGGCAATCTACGCATAGTTCACAGTCTTGAGCCGCTGAATAGAGTAACCATACGACACTCTGGCGTACCGCCTTTCCCTGACCACTTTGCCGAGTCCTTTGCCGGGCGCATTTGTGGCGCCACCCTTGACCTCTACGTTGGCTACGATGAACGCTTGATACACCCTTCTTCCCGTGACCTCACCACCTTTCAAACTCCGTTTGGCGCCTTGCGCCTAGTTACCTTGCCGATGGGCTGGACAAACTCAGTCCCCATATTCCATGACGACATCACATTCATCCTCCAACCCGAGATACCGCATAATGTCCTTAGCTTCATTGATGACGTTGGCGTCAAAGGCCCCAAAGACTGGCGACTCGTAAACGGCTTACCGGCAACCCATCCCGACAACTCCAACATTTGCTTAGCGCTATGGGATTTTTTCCAGCTGCTCAATCGAGTTCTCCAACGTATGAAGTATAGCGGTGGTACCTTTAGCGGTCACAAACTCCTCCTTTGCGCGCCAAGGTTCAAAATACTTGGTCACATCTGCACTCCCGACGGTCGCGTTCCCGACGAGTCTCGCTTAGCACTCCTAGAGCGCTGGGGTCCTTGCCGCGACTTATCTGAAGTTCGCGCCTTTCTTGGCACCGTTGGCGTTCTCAGGATCTTCGTCAAAAACTTTGCCCATCGCGCACATGCTCTTAACCGACTCACCCGCGCTAACGAGCCCTTCGAATTTGGGCCAGACCAGGTCACTGCCCAACGCGACTTAGTAAAAGCTCTGCAGGACGCCAAGCCCCTAGTCCCCATCGATTATACCTCTGCCGACCCTGTTATCTTGGCGGTGGACACCTCGTACATTGCCGTTGGCTACTTCTTGTGCCAATGCCTTAGCGACAATCGGAAACAGCGACGCTACAACCGCTTTGGGTCGATCACGCTAAACGACCGGGAATCTCGCTACAGCCAGCCTAAGCTAGAGCTCTATGGACTCTTCAAGGCTTTCCGAGCGCTAAAGATGTATTTAATTGGCGTGCGGAACCTGATTGTTGAGGTCGACGCTAGGTACATCAAAGGCATGCTGCAGAATCCTGATATCCAGCCATCCGCTAGCATGAACCGGTGGGTAGTCGCTATCCTCATGTTTCACTTTGAGTTGGTACACGTCAAGAGCTCTTTCCACGGACCAGATGGACTTTCTAGGCGACCACGGCAGCCTGGCGACCCGGCAGTGGACCCACAGGCTGATAGCGATTTCGAGGACTGGATCGACCGCTTACATGGATTCGTACACCTCATACAACAGCCCATCCCCCTACTACGCCGGCAACAGCCTACCAGCATATTTCTACATCCCATTATCCCTTACCGCCCCGAGACCTTTAGCGCACCCCTCACATTCTACACGGCAAGCATTTGCAGTCAGGACTCGCCACCAGTAAAAATCGTACAAGAACCCCATCCGCTAAGAGAGGACAGCAAAAACCTTACCTACGAGGTCGTCTCCCGATCCACCAAGGCAAAGGCGGAAGACAGTCGCTTGTTACTCGTTGGACAATGGCTACAAGACCTTAAGCGACCCGCCGACCTTACCGACGAACAATACGCTACTTTTATCCGATATGCTACCCATTTTTTCTTTACCGACAACAGACTTTGGCGACGAAATCGAGATGGCGCTCACAAGTTGATCATCAAGCCAGAAGGTCGCTTACGGGTCTTGCGCGCTATGCATGACGAGCTAGGTCATAGAGGTCTGTACGCTACCCGAGCTTCTCTGCTAGAACGATTCTGGTGGCCACACGCTAGTGCCGACATCGCCTGGTACATCAGGACTTGCCACCTCTGCCAAATCCAACAAACACGCCAAGTGCTCATACCGCCAACCGTTGTGACGCCAGCTCCCCTCTTCAGCAAAATCTACGTCGATACCATGCACATGCCCAAATCTGGTCGCTATAAGTACATCATCCAAGGTCGTTGCTCGCTAATCCACTGGCCTGAGTTTCGCATGCTTCAAAGAGAAAATACCGACGCGGTCGCCAAGTGGCTATTTGAAGACGTCATCTGCCGGTGGGGAGCGCTAAGAGAAATCGTCACGGATAACGGTGCGCCCATTATCAAAGCGCTAACTTACCTCGCCAAGAAATACAACATTCACCACATTCGAGTATCTGGCTACAACAAACGCGCCAATGGCCTGGTAGAAAGACCACACTTTGACGTTCGGCAAGCACTCTTCAAGGCAGTCGATGGCGACGAGTCTCGTTGGAGCGAAGCGACTTATTCAGTGTTCTGGTCGGAAAGAGTTACTATTCGTAAGCGCATGGGTTGCTCTCCCTATTACGCGGCTACTGGCACCCATCCGTTACTCCCTGCTGACATTATAGAAGCGACCTATCTTCAGCCAGCACCCAACAGCATCTTAGCGACTACCGACCTGATCGCCAGACGAGCCATTGACCTCCAACAAAGGAGGGAAGATTTAGAGCGACTCCACGAGGTAGTCTTTAGCGCACGTCGCCAAGCAGCATTACGATTCGAGTCCGAGCATAGCGCCACTATCAAAGATTACAACTTCCCGAGAGGAGCGCTAGTGCTTATGCGCAACTCCAAAATCGAAACCTCTTACAACAAGAAAATGCGCCCGCGCTATCTTGGACCTTTGGTAGTTATCTCCCGTAACCGTGGAGGCGCTTACGTGCTCTGTGAATTAGATGGTTCAGTACTGCATCGACCTGTTGCCGCTTTTCGCCTATTGCCATACCTCGCTAGAGAACAAATCGACTTGCCGCTTGAAGCGCTAGATATCGACACCGCCAAGCTGAGAGAACTTGAAGAAACCGAACTATTGGACGATGATGACTTGCCGACTTTAGTGGAAGAAGAAGAAAACAATTAGAAAAGACTATACTGATAAGCTTTCATTTTCTATTACTTACTGTACTTATCTTTCTTGCCGATACTTACTATACTATATTCAACAGACAATTTCTTACATAGTCAAGCCGCAGCGCTAGCGTGTTGCTAACGCTTAGCGCCTTGCGCAACTCTCGCCAAGGGTTTTTCGCTATGATGATCTACTGAGCGTTTCCCTTTTCCTCAAAATTTGACTAAGTCCCTCACCTACTACTCCTCTTACTAAAACCTACCTTACAAGGCTTGCCGCTTACTTTCTCTTAACTTTACTTGCTTCGCTCTTTGCGGTTGCGCTAACTCAGACTACTAGGCTTACCCGTCCACTCTGCAAGGAGGCGGCAAAAACAGATATATATCACGACAGCAAAGAAAATTATATACATAAGCGGCCACTCTACGCTAAGGTCCGCTCAGTCGCTCTCATCTTCCAGCGGCAAAGAGTCGTCGGAAATCGGCAAAGAGGAGTCGCGAAGCGGTAAAAGGTCGCCCGGCAAGATGTTGTTGGCGGTTTGCCAATCCATGGCGGCTTGGCAGTCGTCCTGGTAATCTCGCAGAACGCGCAGGCTGCGCCCCAAGTTGGAGTAGCGCAAGCGAAGCGCCATGAGCTGTCCCCGCACCCGTTCCCGTTCCCGTTCCATCGACGTTGCCATCGTTGCCGCCCTCCTCGAATACCGCTCCAGCATCTCGCGAGGATTTAGCGCAATGACCGGGTAAACGAGGTCTTGCCCCAGCCACTGGAAAGCGTCGCCAGTAACCGTTGGCTGTGGCTGGGGAGTCCAAGTGGGATCGACCCTGGCGATCACGGGGCGCCTTGGCTCCAATCCGGCAACGTCCTCAGGGTCTGAGACTTCCCAGGGGGCAACGTTACCGTAGGGAGGTAGCCAGTGCCACTCTGGCTCCTCCCTGGCAACTCCTGCCGCGCCCTCGACTTCTGCCACTACCTCCCTTGCCGATGCCTCTCCCTCACCCTCTCCCGCTACCGCTTCCTTGGCGGGGGCCTCTTCCTCGTCACCTTCGCGCTGGGTCGCCAAGGTCTCGTCTGGCTCCCCCTCCACGTCCTCGTCACCAGCCATAGCCATAGGGCTTCCCGCTCCCCTTGCTGCCATTGCCGAGGGTTCCACCTCCTGAGGCTCTTCCCTTGGCAGCGGGTCCATTACCGCGTCGTCTTCGTCGGCGGTTGGCAGAGAAGCCCCTCTCAAGTGGATTGGGGAGAGCAACTTGCTGGGCCCGGCTTCAGTGTCCCTTGGCGGTAGGCGACTGGCGGCAAGCGCCTTCTCCAGCTCCTCCATCTCCACGTCTTCAGGGGCAGAGGGAGGAGACTCTACCCGCGCACGTTTGGCCTTGCCCTTCCCCTTGGCGGGCGAAGAGACTTGTCGTTTTGAAGGGACCGTAGTCCCTTGGCGCTCTCCGGCGCCATGGTTGCCGACTGTTGCAGACTCGTCCCCTTGACGCGTCGGCAGCGCCAGGGAACTCTTGCTAATCGTCGCCGCGTCGCCAGCGGCCTGCTTCTTCCTCTCCCCCTCAACGAACTCCCGCGCCCTTTTGACGAGGACGGCACGCTTGAAAGTGCGCTCCACTACCGCGTCGGGAGCTCCACCGCGTTCTCGACTCTTAGCGCCGTCCAGAGTGCAGGCCTGTTTAAGCGTACCGCACCGGTAGCAGGGCTGGCCACCAGTGGGGTACCAACACCCCTCTGGGTCGTTGTCGGCCCAGCACTTGTCGCACTACAAGAATGTTAACGAAAGCGGCAAGGAAAGCCAAAGTGCTTACCGCTCCTTGGGAGTCCTTGAACTCCCGTCTTGCCGCCGGACTTGCCGTCTTCTTGTCCTTCATCTCTGGCAAGACCACCCCCGCCTCCATTCCTCCATCCAAAACCGCCTCATCTCGTCGTGCCACCAACAAACCCTTCAGCTCTGCGTCGCTAAAGGAAGTTTGCGTTGGCGCCTGTCAAATGGTTGGTTAGCAAGGAAAGTACCTTGGCGCAACGAACTTACCGTGTAACGAGGGGCGGCAGCCTTACGAGACTGAGAGTGGGATAAGCAGAAGTCGCCAGCGGTAAGAACCCTCAAACTTACCTTCTTTTTCAAAGTCTTGCCAGGCTTGACTGGAGAGCCCGATTTGCTTGCCGGCAGTGCTGGGCTCTGGGCACTACCGGCGCGGGAATCCTTCACATCAGACATCTGCCTCCTGGCAACTGGCGACTTCTCGCTAGCAACCAGGGACTCGCCAACGACCTCTCGCTCCTCCAACGCCTTGGTCCTCTCCTTGGCGTCACGGGAGGCCTCTTCCAGCACACTCTCGCGAATTGCCGCCATCTCTGCATCGACCTGCAGGTTGGCGAGAGGCGCCAACACCTCTTGCTTGCTGTGAGGAGATAGATCAGACCACAGCTAAGTTAGAAAGTACAGTTAGAGATACTCACTCAGGCGCTGGCGCGCTTACCGTCATTGGCAAGGCGCCAGAGAGGATGTCCTCCAGTTCGTCCTCAATGGTTGGAACGGGAGGAGGCGCCTAGGGAATCAGTTAGCTAGCGACGTGGCAAGCAATCATAAAAACTTACAAAGCGAGAGAAGGGACCCAGCCACTCAGACCCCAGATTATCCACGTACCGCGCTCGGCACCACTCCCGCACTTCGATCTCCTTGTCCCAGCCTACGCCAAGGACACGAACTTCGTACCAGCGCTCCAACAACTTCATTACCGCGATCACCAAGTTTGAAGGCGCCTCCGCGCCCACACCCTCGATGCGCTTGATAAAGTTGTTGGCCTTGGCGATGTAGGAAGAGGCAGCGTCTTGAGCCTCGCGAGATGGGACGGGGGGCGGAGTTGGAATTCGGAAAGACATATTTTTTTAATAGAGCGCCAGGTAAAGATGTGGAGGAGAGACGAAGTCCAAACTCATGCGCCAGGACGGAAAGACATATTTTTTTAATAGAGCGCCAGGTAAAGATGTGGAGGAGAGACGAAGTCCAAACTCATGCGCCAGGACTATAAACCAAATCTCAAGAACGCACGGGCCACTTGTCACAAAAACGGTAACGGTAGCCTTATTTGGTGACTGAGGACAGTCAATTTTTCAGTTGGGGGGAGATGATAGGACCCCATACAGGTTAGGCGCATCAACGGCAGGCTCGGCACCGGCTCCGGAAACCTTGCCGCACTCGTTCCGAACTTAGCGCACGCGTTCTACCCATTTTAAGCCATTTCTGACGGCCGCGCACGGCAAGAAGCAGATCCAATCAATGATAGCGCCGACGGCAGCAAGAATGACAACTGACAGATGGCATCAGTCACTGACGACAGCGCTTAGCGAGAAGCCTGATGATCTATCAAAAACTGACGGACAGCTTGGCGTTTGACCTTGGCGTCTGACACCGCTTACCGTCTCGATTTGGCGCCCAACGTCGCTTAGGTGTTCTGACAGACAGAAGGGTGATGGAGTGATGGTTTAGCTTCGCGATCTGTCGCCTGGCGTCGCTAAGGCTCTTGAATGGACGGTAGGGATCTGAAACCGTTGGAGCTACCCCTTTGAAATTTTCTAGTTTACCGCACTCTGGCGTCATTAGCCACTGGCGACGGCGAACTCATTGTAGTATAAAAGTACTTACCGATTTGTACATAGACATCATCAGATCAGACGAATAGACCACAGTTTACTCCCCTTTCCTCAGTCTCCCTTACGCTCAAGAGCTCATTTACGCTACGGTCGGCAACGTCGAACTCATCGGTAGTTACAGACGCTCGCCAACACTCGACACACTCGCGCCTTGCAACTACGGCAGGCATTATCGACGCTTAGACTTCGCTAAGCTTACCGTGCTCTTGCCGCTTACCTTTGCCGTGTTCGCTTACCGCTCTTTCCTAGGCGCTTTACCTTAGCGCTTTACACTTGCCGACCCCGTTACCGACTTTTTCCTCTTTTTCACAGACGCGTTCTCTGGGACCTGCCCGGGACTCCTCTCATCACTTTTAGCGCGCCCAACGCACACTCTTGGTACGGTAACACTTTTGTTACATTTGTTACTGACCAAACTTTGGGCGTCATCAACGTATAGTGCTAACACGATGGCGGGAGAGAACTCTAACTAAACCCTGATCACTTCCAAAAGGAGCCAGCAGCAGGCGCTGCCATTTGACGAGGCACTTCAATCAGAAGTCTAAAAGGATCAATGATGGCAGCACTGGATATACTTAAATCCGACATCTGGACCTGTCAGGAACTAGTACAATGTGTAGCGCTGACATTAGTGCTCACAGCGTCTGTCAAGGATTTTCTGACCATACACCAAAACAGCCTGGCCATTTGGAGAGTCGCTGCTGGTCGCCGTGGGTCAGAACGCCGTTGGTCGCCGTCATTCATGTGCAAAAGGTCGCCGTTGACAGGTCACCGTTAGAGGAAACCATGAGGAGAGGCGCTAGGAGGTAGCGCCGCAGATGGACTTGTATCTTGGCAAACACAGTAGCGCATAGTATATAAAATAGCTACTTTACATGTATATAACAACGAATTGTAACCCCTTGCACACACACAGTTACACTTAGCGTTCAAATCGCACTAGCTTCCTTTGACTTCATCACTAAGTCGGGCACTAGCCTCGTCTATCTCGTCTTCATTGTTTACAGTGCCACCTACGGGCACAATACGCTGCGCTACTCATCTTTTCTTTAATATCTTTGTCTAAACTACAATGCTTACCGTCTGCCAGGTAGCCCCCGAAGCGCTATAATCTAGTGCATCATTTTACCACCTCTACTTGAGCACACCGGGACCCTGTCAGGACTCCTCACAACTACGCATGCCAAGCGCTGGAGATGGCGTTGTACTGCGTATACGTCCAGCGCACTCAACCACAGTTGGCGTCATCATTTTGGAGCCCACCGCAAGGGGTTCTTCTGAGACAGAATTCCGCCGAAAACTCGAGCCCAGCGACAGTGCCACCTCCTGTTGGAGAACGCGTTTGAACCAAGTACCACCGACTCACCACACTTACCAGGCACGCTACCGAGACAGACTTTGGATCAGGAGCTTGAGGCCGCCCCAGACAGCCTAGCCGAAAGCTTTTTCCCTTTTTCCTGACCGTTTAAGTACTTAGCAGGTAAAAACCATATGCCGCTTACTCCTCTAAAAGAGTTATCTAGGTTATTATTGCCAGAACCTAGCGACTCGGAGCCAACTGAGCTGGTACCTACAACATCGACGCTAAGTAACACAAGCACCACCACCCTTCCTACCTTGACAAACACACCTATCAGTATGGATCAGCCAAACAATCAGCGCATGCTGCCCAAAAACCACTTCTTGTTGCCAAAATGGGATGAAACGAAGCCCCATGAACTAACGCAGTATTTCAAAGAGTTGGAATATTTGCTACGCGATTGCCGGGTGACCGACGATACACAGATGAAGGAATACGCCGCCAGATATGTCTCATACGATACAGCTGAATCATGGACAGGGTTGAAGGAGTTCCAAGGACTTACTAGTGACGCAGCACCAAGGCCTTTTATCTATGATGAATGGAAAAAGGCTATCATTCATTTATATCCTGGCGCTGAAGAAGCTACGCATTATATGGTAATGGAGATCCAGAAGCTAGTACAGGACATCTTTGCGGCTGGGATCTATACCCTAGGAGCGTTATCAACTTATTATCGTGACTTCCAGCGGATAGCGAGATGGCTGGTCCAAAATGGGAAGTTATATGGGAACAAGGAGCGCCGTTTGTTTCAACAAGGATTCCCGACCTCATTATGAACTAAGATTGCACGACGCTTGGAGATCATTATGCATGACCATCACCCCGAGAAACCCTACAACATAGAAAAGGTCTTTGAGGCAGGAAAGTGGGTATTAAAAGGCACGGATACGGGTATACCATTGCAGCAACCTGGCACGGACCATGGAGGAATGGCACCCAAGATAGAGTCGCCAGCGCCTAGCGCCGCCAATAACCGTAATGGGTACGTCAAGAAGGAGAATTTGGAAAATGCCATCAACAATGCAGTCACTAATGTCATGAATAAACTGGAAACCTTAATCTCGACTAGTCTTTTGGTGCCTAGAAACAACGTACAGATGGGACTTTGCCATTTTTGTGGCGAGGCAGGACATACCATGACCCAGGGTAGGTGCGCTATTCTTGAACAGTATCTGCGACAAGGGAAGGCGTGCCGTGGAATGGACGGGAAACTAGTCTTACCTTCGGGCGCTAACATTCCCCTTTATCCCAAACATAAGACGTTTCAGAGACGCATTGACGAGTGGCACCGTCGGAACCCCGGGAACTTAGCAACAAGCAACCTGAATAGCACGGCAACAACAGAAGCCAAGGCAACTCCTCAACAAGCACTAATTTACAAAGTACTCCAGCTAAACGCTATCAGCATCTGGCAAATAAGCATCAGATAACTTTACAATTGCACCACATGCAAAAGAATTTTCTGCAGAAATGGCATGCTTGGGAGGCCATGCAGCAAGAGCATAATACGGCGATTCATGACAGAGACAGAGCATTTGGAGTCAGAGATGCTACTTTAGTGGCATGTGTGGCTATTAAAAATGAGTTGGCTGGTTTGTAGACATGAGTAGAGCATATCAAAAATTGAGAGTCAGACAATGCAGCACCTGGGGCATCAGAGATAAAGGAGGTATGGCAGGCAATATGGCAAGTAGAA
>JAMWFC010000046.1:2762416-2791931 GCA_027475525.1 Macrolepiota albuminosa | reverse complement strand
GCTGCCAAGGGAGTTGGTGCAAAACTTATCCATTTCAGCGCCATAGGTGCCGATCCCCAAAGCGAAGTTATGTATGCTAAATCGAAAGGTCTGGCCGAAAATTCCATTCTGCACATCTGTCCAGATGTGACTATTATCCGGCCGAGTCTTGTCTTTGGTCCTGAGGATGATTTTTTCAACGTGAGAATCCTTCTCAACTATGTGGGCTTTGCTCAATGTCAAGGCTACTATCAGAGGTTCTCTCGGCTATCGAAGTTCCTTCCATTTCTGCCTGTTTTTGGTGGCGGAACTTCACGCTTTCAGCCGGTGTATGTTGAAGATCTTGCCAAAGCTGTCGAAATCATTGCACGAGACGATCCTGATGTTAACAAGTCGGTTTCAGGTAGCATAATAGAGGCTGGCGGGCCTGAAAGTATGTCCGATCCTTCTACGGATTTTGTTTAAAAAAATGCAGAACGCATTCATAGTTTTCACCTTCAAACAACTGATGGAGTTAACCTTGAAATACAACAAACGCTATCGACCTATTATCTCTATCCCATATGGAGTTGGCTTGCTCCAAGGCGCCATTTTGGAGAAGCTTCCAACGAACTTATTCACCGTCACGCGAGACCAGGTGTGTTATATACCCGTCCCATTCCCTAGGCTAACGCTTACTTCGAAGGTCATGCAATTGTCATCTGATAATGTTGTGAATCCTTCACTTCTTTTGCCGGGCTCCATTTCATTTAAAGATCTGCTTGAGAGATACTGGGGTCCATTAACGTCTGTTCACGATGTATTACCTACATACCTGTAAAGATTTCATTATTGGATGTATATATTTCCTGTACGCAGAGGATGGATGATATAAAACGATGGTAAGATCTCGTAAACCTATCAATAACCCGGATATGAAACGCGACCTAGATATGGAATGGCGGAGGTAACAATTCTTGCGTCAAATATTACGAGCAATGTTGTCTTTCTTATTTGCTATTGTTGCTCTGTGCAAAGATCGTGCAAAGATGTCTTCTGTGTGTTTTTCAGTGTTCATAACTGCTCACATCATTTAAGCTCTCTTTGCTTTGCATCTGCCCCTTTTGTCTGCTAAATATTTTAAAATAGAACTGATCATCTGGAGTATTGGTGTCAACAGATTCTTGAGTAGGATTTTGAAGATGGTACAAAGTAACTTCATCTAGCTTGTCTCCATCTAAAGTTGCACCCTGAATCAACTGAATATATTTCTGAGAGATGTGCAGACTCAATATGAGCCTGAAGGAGGTTTCTTCCTCTTCCAGCATATTTTGATTTTCCTGTGCAGCCAAGATTGTCTGTGCATCAGTCTAAGTTATGGTATCAAGATTTTCATCATCAAATTCATATTCATCAGTCTCTGATTCAACAGCAGATGTGTGAGTCTCAGAATTAGAATTAGTTCTATTGTTATAGTCTCCAGTCTCTGATTTCTTGTCTGTAAAGCTAGGTTCATGAGACATGGTAATGTCAGGTGAGGTACTGCATGATAAAGTCAGCTGTTCCTGGTCTTGCATCTCAATTTCATTCCCTTCCTTTCTGGTTGGAGACCACAGTTGTGTGGCATTTATTTCATCTATCACATTATAGATGAATGTAAATCTTGTCATCTGAGCCCATTTCCTTGACCCATGATTAACATTGTCTATAGCTTCTGTTTGCTCCTCACAATGGCTACTAGTACACCACTCATGCTTGTTAGAATCAGACTGATTCCTATCTTGGAGCCACTAAATGAATGCCAAGGCATTGAGTTGGTATCTAGGACAATTACAATGGTTCCAGACTGTCTCGTAAGTGACAATAGCACCACAGCAGACATCAAAATAGCATGGTCTGGAGTTTGAGCTAGGTATAGCAGTGTAGGTATTTGAGTACTGAGTGAGTGTCTAGAAAGGGAGTGTGGAAAGGGGAGAGCTCAAAACTCGATTGGTGAGAGCTCATGTATCAAAGAGAGTTAACGTTTAAAATTTTATCCATGGAGGCTTGTTGCAATACATTGATTTATGTAAGCAGATGGGATATCTGACTTCACTGTAGTACCCTAACTAAACTGAAACGAGATTCGAAGGAAAAACTAACTAACTTGTTTATATCAGATACATAATTTGTCCGTCTATTTCGAAAAGGTTCTCTCTCTTCGATCTAAGTCCCTAATCATGGCCCGGGAACCCTAGTTGCGACCAGATCGATCCATGCGCAATCATACGTATGTAACGCTTACAACTTAGGTGATTTTTGGTAACTGTTCTTGAATTAGATCAACTTTCGGCTCACGTCCCGGATTCGCTGTGCAGAACCCGTTCCACTGGGAGCGCTGAAGTCCGATCGGGAAAAAGTGAGGCCGATGTGTTGCAATCCATCGATTTGTGATAGTAATGGGTGATGTTTGTAGTGTCAATAATTTTCCGGAATTACTAATGAGCTATGATGCTTCTATCAAGGACTGATGAAATCTGGCATATATAAGTTATGTTCATATTGCGGGTACTTACTTCTCACATGTCGCTCAATACTGAATCTTCCAGAATTCCCCGTTCCTCCGCCAAAGAAGCTTCTAATAGACCATATAGCGTCTTTACGTCAAGTGAAAAATGGTTCATTGTCTCTGTTATAGCGTTCGCTGGCATCTTCAGGTTCAATTTTCTCAACCAACTCACGGTTTATTTGGTACGCTGACTGTGTTCTTTTTCAGTCCTTTTACAGCTAACATCTATCTTCCTGCTCTCCCAACCATTTCAGAAGCGTTTCAGAAGTCCGTAGAACTAATCAATCTAACAGTCGGTATTGTTCATGTAGTTTATGAATGACAACTCATGGATTCGTGTTTAAGGTCACGATGTACATGGTCATGCAAGGGATAGGTATCCTCTTTTACTATTTACACGACAATCTACTCACAAAACCCTGAGAAGCTCCTATGGTCTGGGGTCCTATATCTGATTTTCGAGGGCGACGTCTAATTTTCCTTGGATGTCTGATGATTCTTTCATTAACGTGTGTTGGATTGGCGTTGGTTCCAACCTCTGCCTACTGGCTTCTGATGCTCCTGCGATGTTTGCAAGCCGCTGGATCCGCCAGTACGATAGCGCTCGGTATAAAAGTCGTATTGGTCTTCATATTTTGTTTTGATGATTTGCAACGTTTAGGTGCTGGAGTTATTGGTGATATTGCTGAACCCAAAGAGCGAGGTAGCTTTCTTGGGATGTTCACCATAGGGCCTATGGTATAGCTATGGTTCCATACAACCAAGGGTGTACACGTTTAATACTCTATGCTTAAAGGTCGGTCCTGCTGTCGGTCCGGTCATCGGTGGTGCACTATCTCAACATCTAGGCTGGAGGTATGAAGTTTCTCGTGATGTGACAGTTTCCGCTTATTTTTTGGCACATCATATACCAGGTCAATCTTCTGGTTCCTTTGTATCAGTGCTTCGATTTGTTTGGTGATGCTAATTTTGTGCGTCTTTGACGTTACTTTGACTATTGTTAACATGGCAGTCTTGCAGATTCCTGCCTGAAACCCTGAGAAGCGTTGTTGGAGATGGGAGCGTGCCACCGTCACCCATTTATCGCCCTGTTCTTCCTATCGTACGACACAGGGGTGAACCTTGTTACGAATCTGTCTCGCCCTCTAAGGGCATACAAAACCCATTTCGGCTTTTGGTTCATGTGGATATCATCATACTTCTCTCACTCACTGCGCTTGTTTGTGCTGTTTATTATGGATATACCGCAACGATCTCCACCTTGTTTGTCACTGCATACCCTTTTTTATCCGAGACAGAAATTGGCCTGTGTTACTTGGCGATTGGAGGTGGCATGGCTATTGGTAGTGTCTGCAACGGCAAGCTTCTCGACTGGGAATTCCGTAGACTCTCGGAAAAAAATAGGTCAAGACAATCAGAAGAGAATGACCCGGAGCGATTGAAGGTCCCAGGGAGCAAGCAAAACGTTCCTCTACACTTTCCTATAGAACAGGTATGCACAACCTATTAGCAGAGAAATTTTCAGTCGCTGGATCCTGCTATAGGCCCGTTTAAGATCTCTTCCTGCTCTGCTCATCCTCTTGGTCGCTTGTTCTGCAGGTTATGGTTGGTGCATTGAAAAGAGAGTTAATCTTGCAGCACCATTGATAATCCAGGTCATTGGTAAGGCAGTTTGACACGGGAATATGACGTTACATCTTATAGTCCAACGAAGTCGGTTATGTCTCGATTGCGGTTATGAACTCAGCACAAACCCTAATGATTGATCTTTTTCCTGGTCAGGGCTCATCGATCACTGCCTGCGTGAGTGGTAACGTGGAGCTGAGGTACTCACATGAGTATTGACCTTGTTTATCCAGAATAATCTGGTGCGATGTACCCTCAGTGCAGTTCTGGTTTCTATCATAGACATCATCTTCGATGGAATCGGTATTGGATGGACCTTTGTAATATTGGCCGGCCTCTCAGTGCTTGGCATACCCTTCGTCTATCTTGTCATCTGGATCGGACCTAGGTATCGTGCACAACGGCAACCAAGAGTATGAAAGATGAAATACTTAAACAGTAGCTCATCGATGAATGTTAACTCCACAAATAGATATACTCTATTACATACAGGACTTGTACAATGTACAAATGGAATTCCATGCTTTTTGCATACTATAATTTCCAGAGAATTTAAAGACTCTGCAAGGGAGCAAGAATTTGCGGCAGATAGAACCATTCATTTGTCAGCAACAAAGCAACTACGGTGCAGTTCACTTGAAAACCACCGATATATGACAGATACTAAATTTTGGTCTGAGGCCAGTTATTTCACTGGTTAATTTGAAAGGTTATTCAGTAGCTTATAGTCTGATGACGTTCGACATAACTTATGCAATCCAAAAAGCCACAGCACTCGAAGTATCACAGACACAGATATTGGACCTAATGGAGACCTGGTTCGCACGCACAAACCCCTTTGCAAAATTATAACTAAGTCTGATTTTGATTGTAAAACAGCATGGCGAGGTGGTGCCAACCATCACAACAGGAAAGGAGTATAAGAAAAATGTCAATTTTTGAAGCTGTGTTGAACTGCATCATAGTACCATGCCCTTTCATACTGATTAGCTGACTTTACGGTCACTCCGAGTTCATTTGCAGCAAGCAACGGCCAATGAGACATTCTTAACAGCACCCTCGCAAGTGATATCACATCTGCTTTCCCGGACTCGATATATGAATTGGCCTCCACCGGGTCGGTAATGAGACCAACCGTGCTGATGATAAGAGAAGGATAGGCCTGTTTGAGAGCTTCTGCGAAATGGACCTGCCATACAAGCGTGAATGCATTGATGTAAAAACATCAAGGCTACATACCTGATATCCATGTCTTAAGGGGATCTCTTGATTAACCCAATTTCCGCCCGAACTGACATCAACAAGGTCAACTCCCATATTTTGCATCTCACCCACAAAAATCTTGCTCTGCTCTATGCCCCATTGTTTCCATGTCCCTAATTCATTTCGTTCCGGACCCTCAGCCCAATCGTACGCGCTAATACGTACCCATAGAGGCTTCTCCCAAGCTCCGCGACAGGCTTTTATGACACGAAGTGGAAAGCGAAGGCGGTTTTCTATGGGCTGACCACCATATTGGTCATCACGAACATTTGATAAAGGAGAAACAAAGGAATGGAGAAGATATCCATGGGCGGCATGTATTTCAATAAAGTCAACTGAGGGAGATATATATAGGTAATCGGTAATTGCATTCAAGAAGAGATAGGAAAGGACATATGCTTACAACCAGCACTCTTACATCGTTCTACAGCAGAGACAAACGCCTGTACGACACCGTCCATGTCTTCTTCCGTCATGACTCTAGGAGACGGGTATTTGTCTGAGAATGACAGATGGCTAGGACCGAGAACTAGTGTCTGACAGGTAAACAAGAAACATGAAGCATAGATGATTGACAATGACTAACCATTGTGGGGCCAACCATTTTCATCTGTCGTAGCGGTATAAGGTGTACCGCGGCCAGCCCTTCTCTGAATCCATGGCGCATGTACAGAAGCTTTGCGACCAGCATGGGCGAGCTGAATTCCTATCTTTGTGCCCTGTGCATGGCAAAAGTCAACAATCCTTCGTAAAGATTCTACTTGCGTATCAGCCCAAAGTCCCTTAGTATATGATGAATCAAGTATCAAGCAGTCGACGGGAATGTAACACACTAGGTCCTCAGGCGCAACTCTTCCTTCAGGAACAACAGCAGTGGCCTCCATACATATTGCGCCTGCGCCACCGGTGGCATAGCCCTGGCCAGTGAGGCTTAGAAAAAGATGTCTAGTCATTGGAGAGAAACATACCCCAATATGTACGAGGTGCCAGTCAGTCGCATGCCCGTCAACTGCACTATATTGACACATTGGGGCCTGTATTGCTGTTAGCAACCTGTATACACCATTGATGTCCGAAGATAAGTACATACCACGAAGATTCTATTTTTGAAATCCATTCCTCTCATTTCCAGAGGACGAAACAAAGCGGGAATTATCTTGGTCTATATAGATCCAATACGATCGTTATAGAAAAGCCAATGATGTTTGCAATCGTATCGTGCTGACCTCGGCATCGATCTTCGCGTGACCCATGTATGTCCCAATGGGCGGCTCATTGAGAGGAAAATACTGGTAAGCGTCAGGAACTGGTCGATTGATATGAGGCGACATTCTTTGGCCTGAGGATACCTAAGTCTGCATACATTTATATAGCTTCCTCATCTTGGACCAGTCCACTGGGTCAGAGCATCGATTGACAACTCTTGAGAGAAAAGCTCAAATAGTTCCGCGTTCGTTGGTGGTTGCCAGATATCTATCATGACCAAAGGGGCAAGGACCGTACAAGAGCAAAGTAAAGAATGTGGGAAGCTGCTCCTGGACTCTCCCCGCGTAGTATCGTCGGATCTCCGTCGATTGGAAGATGCTTACGAAAAAGGTACTGGCAGCTGCTCTCACGACTTATAGTCCATTACCAATTTACAGGATTTGGGCGCAGGCTGAATTTTTAGTTGATTTTCGACCCATCCTCGGTGGACCATATTTCACTTGCTGAGATATTGTGATAGGCTTCCACCAACAAGTAATTGTACAGAAAATATATGGACTCTTTTCTGAGGTCATGGGCAGCTGTCGTCATGTAACGGTAGTCCATATAGAATCAGGTCATGTCATAAACTGGAGGACAGTATACATATATTTCTACAGATATATATATCAATTTGTGCTTTTGTGGCAGCCACATTCTTGGCAGGCTGTTCATTCCTTGGCCTTCTTACCTTACAAGAAACCCCATTGTAACTGCCTGACATCTCGAACTGCCTTCCCAGGAACTCACTGCTCTGCATAAAGCATGATATTTGGCATCATTCAATCTCATAAAAATGACATTCTCAACAAATGGCAAAAAGCTTCCCACTGAGGCTTGGTGTGGAGAAAATCCTTCATGGGTATGACAATCTTGAGAGTATCTCGCGTGGATCTTTAGGCTTGGAAGCCTGTCGTTGAAACCCCATTGAGTGTGAGTTGGAAAAAACCGAAGGGGTTTACCCCATGACTGGTAGTTATCTGACGTTATCTTGTGGGGATGCATGTGTGTGCATAACATATATATATATATATATATTGCGGCACTCGTTTATCTCTTTTTAGCAGTAACAATGGTTTCAGATTCTGAGGAGGATCTTCTTTTCACAACACACGCCCATTGAATTTGAAGCGTCGACCCTGAAGCACCGGGGCACCTCCACGTCGATGCCCAACGGAAAATTCGAAAATGCAGTAAAACCATTATGGTCAATGCCATATTCTGAGCAGATGCGTGTTTTGAGATGACACGTTTTATTTCGACAGGCACAAAGGATGCGTATGGGGTAAGAATACATCTTTAGGGTGGCAGTAATTAACATCTTGTTACTTATCTTGATATCTTACCTGGGTTATGTAATTACGAGCTGCGCCGCGTGCCTTCGGCACGCAGCTAGCATCTCGTTGGGGGCTTCGCCCCCAAACCCCCCCCAAATAAGCCTCCACCCTAGCTCCAAGTATGTATAAGTAATTCAGCCTCCACCTTAACCTCACTTTGTTCGGTTAAGGCTCCAAGCACTGCTGGCAGCCAATACTTTTTTTCCAGGAAAGAGTAGAAAAGAAATGTGTTATGCCATTTTTGAGGCATATATTCACTGCTGGCAGCCAATACTTTTTTTCCAGGAAAGAGTAGAAAAGAAATGTGTTATGCCATTTTTGAGGCATATATTTGTGAGGGAAAAAGGTTAGAGACAATGGAAAATGCCTTTTTCCAAGGCAAAAATGTGACAAAGAAATAGTATGACACATTTCTTTTTTGCTTTTTCTGTTGGAAACAGTTTCCAGCACCAGCAGTGAAGTATGTATTTTTCAACTCAGTGCTCAATCCCAGTGAAAACTGGCTCTGGGAAGATCCGAAGCAATCTGAAAATAGTTACAATTTCTGATACGGTCCGGTTCAGGCTGACATTCTGCCGAAAACCCAGACACACTAAATTTAGATTCAATTATAACTGCATGCTGGCAGTGGAGCGCAACGTGTTTCCCACCTCTCCTTGCTTCCCCCCAACACATCCTCTCTCATCATGTCTAAGAGATCTTGTGACTGCAATGTCTGCTGTGGTGCTGAAGTGTCTTCTACCACTTTTTGGAGGCACAGAGATCATCCTAGGCACCAGCCATTCAACACATATTTCTATGATGACTTTATCCACAATCAACAGGGCACTGTCAATCAAATACAGGCATCTAGCCACTTGGCACATTCTGATCAGGATACTGACAGTGATGAAGTAGAATTAGAATCAAGGAAGCAACTGCACATGGTATGTGAATAGCATTTTTGTGTTATATACAGCATATTTTATATCAATTACAGATTAGTGATCATGAAACTATGATGGAGGATGCTGAATTGCATCAACCTCATTTCAATTTACTCCAGCAACAAGATTTAAATGAAATGGATGTGGACACTACTGTCATTGGAGTAGAATTATCTGCAGCTGGACATGATTTTGATTTTGAAGTCCAAGCTCTTGACACTGAAAGAGCTGAACTAGGCTTGGAGGATCTTGGAGACAATGCTATAGAAGAAACTGAGCAGCAGCCTGATATTCACATTGAAAGTCTCCATATTTCTCAACAATATAGCTACTTGATTGAAAAAGCAACTTTGGACAATGATAAACTTGATGAGGAGACTTTGCATAATCTTAGGAATCCTGTTGAAGGGCCTGTTGATATCACTAGTCCTGATGACAAGCTTTCACTTGAAATATTCACTGCAACCAATTCTAGTGAAGCTTCATATAATCAATGTCGTGCTGCTATTCTCCGGCGCTATCCTGAAAGCAAAATTCTCACATTTTATAAAGTCAAGCAGCTTATTGTCAATGCTACTGGCATTATTCCTATTATGGATGATATGTGCATTAATTCTTGCCATGCTTTTACTGGACCTCTTGCTGAACTTGATGCTTGCAGCATTTGTCATGAGCCACGGTATAATGTTGAGCAGCTTGAAAAATATGGTAAAAAAGTACCTCGACAACAAGCATATACTTTTCCTCTTGGACCTCAAATTCAAACTTTGCGTCGATCTATTGAAGGAGCTCAGGAAATGTGCTATCTTGATCAAAAAATTCAAAAAGTTTTTCAGCTAATCAATAAAATTCAAGAAAATGAAGATGATAGTACTATGATTTATGATGATATTTTCTGTAGCAATGAGTTTATTGCTCTCCATAATAATCTTCAACTTACTAGCAAAGATACTATGATTTCATTTTCAATTGATGGTGTTCAGCTTTATGAAAAGAAAAAATCAGATACTTGGATTGCTGGCTGGAAAATTGAAAATTACTCACCTGATCTACGCTTCAAAGAAAAGAAATGGCTTCCATCTCATATTATTCCTGGCCCAAACAAACCCAAAATCATGGATTCATATACTTTTCGGCCTTTCTATCATCTTGCTGCTTTACAACATGAAAATAATCAACAAGGTCTTGCAGTCTGGGATGCAAAAACACAGAGTATTATCAAATCACACATTATTTTTGCTTTGGCTACAGCTGATGCAGTTGGCATTACTGAATTGGATGGCCGTGTTGGACACCATGGAGCACAAGGCTGTAGACTTGGTTGTGAAATGAAAGGTCGACATAAGCCCAATAGTGGACACTACTTTGCTGCTCATCTTAGGCCCAATAATTATACTGTGCAAGATTGCAATCACCCAGACATCAACATTCGAGAGCTTGAGATTCCTGGTATCAATGTTTACAGAGAAAATATTTATAAACTAGTTACATCTAAAGATCAAGCTACTTATGAATGGAATCAAAAAGCTACTGGACTCAGTAAGCCTAGCATTCTCAGTGGCCTTGTCCCAGAACTGTCAATACCAGTTCCCAATTGCTTTCCTCTTGATCTCATGCATTTACCTGCACTTAACATTCCTGAATTACTGATTTCACTTTGGCGTGGTACACTTAAACATTCCAATGATGATGATTGGGAATGGGCAACACTTGTTGGAGATCTTTGGATAGAACATGGCAAGCTCATAGAAGCTACAACTCACTATTTCCCCTCCTCATTTCATCATACTCCTCGCAACCCTGCAGAAAAAATTTCAAGTGGTTAAAAAGCTACAGAATGGTTTTTATATATTTATGGGCTTGGTCCTGCTTTCTTTCGCACTGTTTTACCACCTATCTACTGGAAAAACTTTTGCAAACTTGTTGCAGCTATTCGCATATTTGTTCAACAAAAATTAACTGGTTCTCAGATAGCACAGGGCCATTCATTGATTATTCAATTTATTGAGGAATATGAGAACATCTACTATAAGCGATGTGTTGATCGGCTTCAAGTTTGCCGTCCCTCAATACATACTCTTAGTCATCTTGCTAGTGAAACTGTGCGAGTTGGACCTGGAGCTTATTACTCACAGTTTACTATGGAACGAATAATTGGAAGTCTTGGCAAAGAAATTCGACAACCTTCAAATCTATATGCCAATTTGTCTCAACGTGCATTACTTCGATGTCAAATCAATGCCATGGTTAATCTTTGTCCTGACCTTGAAGTTATGACTCAGAAATCTCGGAAAATAGTTAAACCTCCTCCTATTGGTCAGCCAATTTTACTGCATCGCCGTGATAAATATCCTAAGCATCTTGAAAAGTTGAACATTGCAGAAAGTACTGCAATTTTCAATAAATTCCAGAATTCAACTGCTATCAGACGATGGGGTCGCATTCATCTACTAAATGGACAAATTGCAAGGAGTATATTCAATGATGAAGAGTATAAAAAAATACATCGAATTACTCATAATGTCAAGGCAAGTTTGTAGTTGCCTTTTTGAATAAAGTCTTGGCTAAACTAGTTTCACTTAAATTAATCTCAATGGGCAAATAACATATGCTGAAGTTCGATTTTACTTTTATACTGGATCTAGCAATGACACCAACTCTGATCCTGAAATAAGCAAGTCTGACAGTGAGTCAGATAGCGAGTCAGACAGCGAGTCAGACAGCGAGTCAGACAGTGAGTCAGACAGTGAGTCTGAATCACAGCAACTAGTTCCATGGGCACTAGTTTCTGTTTACTCAGATCCCAATCCCCAATTTTTAACAGAATCCTGCAACACTATTTGGGCCTGCTACAAAAGCAATTCAGATGACTTACAGATAATCCATGCATCAGACATAATTTCACTGATGTCAATGCAACCATTGCCTACATTTCCTCATGAACCTCAAGATCTCTGGTTTGTTGTAGAGAAATCAAGCTTGGAAGAGGTGCAATTAGGTGAGTATTAGGACACACTACTCTTATTAAAATAAATACCACTGCTACTATGCTCATTTTCATGTCTATGCTAAATTTTCAACTTTTTTCCTGTAATATCAGACTTTGATTTTCTGTTTCAAGACAATTAAGTATTGAAAGCAGTGCCAAGATGGCATGTTCAAATTGAGGAAAGAACAAGAACTATATATTACTAGTACACTACTACCTTAAACCTCTTCCTCTGCAAACCTCTTCTGCTGACATCTTCCCTCTTGTATCTCACTACAAAAGGGTATGTACCCTGCATTGGGAAACATTTTGAACTTGGTCTATAACCTCCCAACAATCACTTGGAATGCACATTGTTCTCTGTGAGATTGCTAACCTCCCCACTGTCACATTGCCAGATGCCTTTGGCTTCTTTGGTGGATGCCTTGCAGCAGTCTTACTCCTGGTGTAAGTGTCTTTTTTCTTCATACCTTTACTCATGCCAATTTTTTATTGGCTTGATCGCAGAACATGTCAGCTGGAATGATCCTGTATCAATTAGTTACATGGTTCGTCACAAATATTTTATGTTGCTACCGCCCTGCTTGACTCTATCTAGCTCGCAGCAAAGCACACGTGATCGTAATTCGTATGATCACGACTCACGTCACAATATTGTCACCTCTGCCTGCAGACTTATACTCGACCGTTAGTAAACCTCCTAGACGACCCTCGAAAAGAGATGCAAAGATTACAACATCCCATGATCCAAGTTCCAAGTTGTTGCAGTTTGCCAAGGTAAGTGTCTGGTTGATTGATCGTTGGTCCAAAGCAGTCAGTCCAGTTAAACAAGCGTTGATAGGCTTCTACTCGGACTGAGCGCATCAAGGGACATTATAGGCCAACCGACACTTGACGTACGCAGGACTCTGGCGACCAGTTGGGAGTATAGAGCAGCTCTAGCTCTGGCAAACTACTACAGGATTTAGAAATTTATCCTAACCCCTAGCTACCAAGCCTTCAGCACTCTCCTTTCACCTAGCCCAAGGACGAAGGAGGCTCATAACGTATAGCGCTAACACGACGGCGGGAGAGGACTATAACTAAACCCCGATCACTTCCAGAAGGAGCCAGCAGCAGGTGCTGCCATTGGACGAGGCACTTCAATCAGAAGTCTAAAGGGATCAATGACGGCGGCACTGGATATACTTAAATCCGACATCTGGACCTGACAGGAACTAATACAATGAGTAGCGCTGACATTAGCGCTCACGGCGTCTGTCGAGGATTTTCCGACCATACCCCGGAACAGCCTGGCCAATCGGAGTTATAGAAAAGTGAGCAGACTCGTACAACGCTAAGTCAATATAGAGTCACCGCAGGTCGCCGTGGGTCATAACGCCGTTGGTCGCCGTCAGCCATGTGCACAAGGTCGCCGTTGACAGGTCGCCGTTGACAGGTCGCCGTTAGAGTAAACCACGAGGAGAGGTGCTAGGAGGTAGCGCCGCAGATGGACTTGTATCTTGGCAGACACGGTAGCGCACCGTATATAAAATAGCTACTTTACATGTATATAACAACAAATTGTAACCCCTCGAACACACAGTTACACTTAGCATTCAACTCGCGCTAGCTTCCTTTGACTTTGTCACTAAGTCGGGCGCTAGCTTCGTCTATCTCGTCTTCATCGTTTACGGTGCCACCTACGGGCACAATACGCTGCGCTACTCGTCTTTTCTCCAATATCTTTGCCTAAACTACGACGCTTACCGTCTGCCAGGTAGCCCCTGAAGCGCTATAATCTAGCGCATCGTTTTACTACCTCCACTCAAGCACACCGGGACCCTGTCAGGACTCCTCACAACTACGTACGCCAAGCGCTGGAGACGGCGTTGTACTGCGTATACGTCCAGCGCACCCAACCACTGTTGGCGTCATCATTTTGGAGCCCACCGCGAGGGGTTCTTCTGAGACAGAATTCCGCCAGAAACTCGAGCCCAGCGACAGCGCCGCCTCCTGTTGGAGAGCGCGTTTGAACCAAGTACTACCGACTCACCACACTTACCAGGCGCGCTACCAAGACAGACTTTGGATCAGGAGCTTGAGGCCGCCCCAGACAGCTTAGCCGAAAGCTTTTTCCCTTTTTCCCGACCATTTGAGTACTTAGCAGGCGAAAACCATACGCCGCTTACTCCTCTAGAAGAGTTATCTAGGTTATTATCGCCAGAACCTAGCGACTCGGAGCTAACTGAGCCGGTACCTACGACATCGACGCCAAGTAACACGAGCACCACCACTCTTCCTACCTCGACAAACACACCTATTGGTATGGAGCAGCCGAACAATCAGCGCATGCCACCCCGAAACCACTTCTCGTCGCCAAAATGGGACGAAACGAAACCTCGCGAACTAACGCAGTACTTCAAAGAGTTGGAGTATCTGCTACGCGACTGCCGGGTGACCGACGATACACAGATGAAAGAATACGCCGCCAGATACGTCTCATACGACACAGCCGAATCATGGACAGGGCTGAAGGAGTTCCAAGGACTTACTAGTGACGCACCACCCAGGCCTTTTACCTATGAGGAATGGAAAAAGGCTATCATTCATTTATATCCTGGCGCCAAAGAAGCTACGCGTTATACGGTAATGGAAATTCAGAAGCTAGTACAGGACACCTTCGTGGCTGGTATCTATACTTTAGGAGCGCTATCGACTTATTATCGGGATTTCCAGCGGATAGCGAGATGGCTGGTCCAAAATGGGAAGTTATATGGGAACGAGGAGTGCCGTTTGTTTCAACAAGGATTCCCGACTTCGTTATGGACTAAGATTGCGCGACGCTTGGAGATCATTATGCATGACCATCACCCCGAGGAACCATACGACATAGAAAAGGTCTTTGAGGCAGGAAAGTGGGTATTAAAGGGCACGGATACGGGTATACCATTACAGCGACCTGGGGCGGACCATGGAGGAATGGCACCCAAGACAGAGTCGCCAGCACCTAGCGCCGCCAATGACCGTAATGGGTACGTCAAGAAGGAGGATTTGGAGAATGCCGTTAACAATGCAGTCGCTAACGTCATGAATAAACTGGAAACCTTGATCTCGACTAGTCTCTCGGCTTCTAGAAACAACGTACCAACGGGACTTTGCCATTTTTGCGGCGAGGCAGGACATACCATGACCAGGGGTAGGTGCGCTATCCTTGAACAATATCGACGGGACTTTGCCATTTTTGCGGCGAGGCAGGACATACCATGACCAGGGGTAGGTGCGCTATCCTTGAACAATATTTGCGACAAGGGAAGGCGCGCCGGGGAATGGACGGGAAACTAGTCTTACCTTCGGGCACTATCATTCCCCTATATCCTGAGCATAAGACGTTCCAGGGACGCATTGACGAGTGGCACCGTTGGAACCCTGGGAATTTAGCGACAGGCAACCTGAATAGCACGACGACAACAGAAGCAGAGGCGACTCCTCAACAAGCACTAATTCACGAAGTACTCCAGCTAAACGCTATCAGTGACCGACCCACGCTGTCCCGGAGGCGACTCCTCAACAAGCACTAATTCACGAAGTACTCCAGCTAAACGCTATCAGTGACCGACCCACGCTGTCCCGCGAGGAAAGGATTGAGACGCTAGAAAAGGAACTGAGGTCGCTAAAGAATCAGGTCTTCGATGGAGTGGAGATCAAAAAGGGCAAGCAGCCTTTAAAGGATTACAGACCGTCGGGCGCGACGACAGGCCCCGCCCCAACACCAGCCTCAACCTCTAGCACTAACGACGAAGTACCAGAAGCCACCAAGGCGCCGGCCGTTCCGGAACCACCGCTACATCCTTACGCTGGCCTAGGGGGCAACTACGCCCCGCCCCTCAATCGTAACTTCGGAGCGCCAGATAAACCTACGGGGGGATATCGACCCACAGCGCCTATATATGATCTGGAAAAGTCGAAGTTAGTTTTTGATCGTATCATGCAAAGTCAGGTTACACTATCGGTAGGAGAGTTATGCAGCATGGCGCCAGATATCAGGAACCAGATGCGTACCGCGGTTACCCCTCAATGAAATGTAGCTAACAATGTAGCGACGGTGGACAAATGCGACGACGCGCTGCCTGGTTTCGCATATATAACCAAGACGGTAGCTCTGGAAACCAAGGAAGAGGTCGCACCACCTAAAGAAGCCACGTCCGTCGACCCGGTTGAAACCTACCTCAAATCGCTAAGATCTAGCGACGATCCCGCCATCTTGACTGTAGCCCAAGACTCTCACGCGATTCGCTCAATTATGCTGACAGTTGATGGGAAAAGCGAAATAGAGTCTATCGTGGATAGCAGATCACAAATTATTTGATTCGCTCAATTATGCTGACAGTTGATGGGAAAAGCGAAATAGAGTCTATCGTGGATAGCAGATCACAAATTATTTCAATGGCTGCCGACGTCGCTAACGAGCTGGGTATCATTTACGATCCAACGATCATTCTTAACATGCAGAGCGCTAACGGCACAATTGATCGATCCTTGGGGATGGCTCGGAACGTGCCATGTGCGATTGGCGATCTTACATTCTATCTACAAATTCACATACTTAGATCGCCTGCCTACGATTTATTATTAGGAAGGCCCTTCGATGTGATCTTACATTCTATCTACAAATTCACATACTTAGATCGCCTGCCTACGATTTATTATTAGGAAGGCCCTTCGATGTGCTAGCGCGATCAGTAGTCAAAACAACGTCCGAGGAGGAAACGACGCTAACTATTAGCGACCCCAATTCTGGAGTCAGGAGAACGGTACCGACATTTCCCCGAGGGAGGTTCCAGAAGCCTGGACCAAGAAAGCGACCTTACATTAGCGACAAACCTTGCGAGTGTTTTCCGGCGCCATCGAGGAGATGAGTGATGAGGATCATGGAGATGAAGCGCTTATTTTGGACTATAATCATCGGACTGGGCAAGTAACCTTTATATCATATACCCCTTTAGCCCCTGAAATCTTGAACACTTCTACGTCGCTTACTAGCGAAGCTTTATCCTACTTATACCTCACTGCATCCGATATTACTGAAAATCTTTCGACAGACACTTATTTCGTTTCTTCCCCTGATTCTAAAGAACCTTTGATATCCGGTTTCGCTAGAAACCAGAGTTCCATTTATAATACGTTTGCTAACAACAGTACCCCTAAGCGCAAAGGGGTTCAGGTTAAAAAGAAATACAAGCCAGTAGCGCTTAAAACGAAACCGGTAGCGAGCGGCGTACCCGAAGAATTTTGCATCGAAAGAAAGATCATTGGAGACCCGTTAGCGACCCTTCCCGAGCTTAATCCGAACCCGCCACCCTTTGAGCCTACTGGACGATTTACGGAAGAACGACGAGCGCTATTCCTTAGCGCCCACGATACAGGCTTTCTATCGACGGCGGAACTAGATGTATTGACCGACATTATGCGAAAACAAAACAAAGCATTTGCTTGGGAGGATTCCGAGCGCGGTAAACTGAGAACTGACTTCTTTCCACCGGTGGTTATACCGACGATACCTCACGTACCTTGGACCGAGCATAACCGACCTATACCGCCGGGTATCGAAGCTGAAGTTTGCCAAATTATTCGTTTCAAAATAGCAGCAGGAGTTTACGAGCCTTCCAATTTGGCATACCGGTCACGATGGTTTTGTGTACTGAAGAAAAATGGCAAGCTACGTATAGTTCACAGTTTGGAGCCGCTAAACAAAGTCACGATTCGTCATTCAGGGGTACCGCCCTTCCCCGATCACGTCGCTGAATCGTTTGCGGGAAGAATATGTGGCGCTACCCTGGATCTGTACGTTGGCTATGACGAGCGCTTGATTCACCCTTCCTCTTGCGACTTAACAGAATATGTGGCGCTACCCTGGATCTGTACGTTGGCTATGACGAGCGCTTGATTCACCCTTCCTCTTGCGACTTAACAACATTTCAAACGCCATTCGGGGCGCTACGACTGGTTACACTTCCCATGGGTTGGACTAATTCGGTACCCATCTTCCACGACGACATTACGTTTATTCTACAACCCGAAATACCCCACCATGTGCTTAGCTTTATCAATGATGTTGGCGTTAAAGGCCCAAAAGATTGGCGCCTTGTAGACGGCAAGCCCGAAGTGCACCCGGAAAATCCTAATATCCGCATGGCGCTATGGGACTTCTTCCAATTGGTCAACCGGGTGCTCCAGCGCATGAAATATTGTGGGGAACGTTCTCAGGACACAAGTTGGTTCTTTGCGCTCCACAATTTAAAATTTTGGGGCACGTTTGCATGCCAGAAGGCAGGATCCCTGAGGAGAGCCGATTAGCGCTTCTGGAGAAGTGGGGAAAATTTTGGGGCACGTTTGCATGCCAGAAGGCAGGATCCCTGAGGAGAGCCGATTAGCGCTTCTGGAGAAGTGGGGAATCTGCCATAACCTCTCGGAAGTTCGCGCGTTTCTAGGCACAGTAGGCGTGTTGCGCATGTTCATACACCATTTTTCACATCGAGCGCACGCACTAAATTGCCTAACTCGTTCAGGGGTCCCCTTCGAATTCGGACCCGACCAAATTAACGCCCAAAAGGATTTAGTGAAGGCACTGCAGGAAGCAAAGCCATTGGTACCCATCGATTATACTACATCCGATCCCGTTATACTTGCCGTTGACACCTCTTACATTGCGGTCGGCTTCTTTTTATGTCAATGTGATAGCGCGAATCGAAAAATCAGACGCTACAATCGCTTCGGATCAATTACCCTTAACGACAGAGAGTCGCGCTATAGTCAGCCCAAACTGGAATTATACGGATTGTTTCGAGCGTTTCAGGCGCTACGCATGTATCTTATTGGGGTTCGAAACCTGATTGTCGAAGTTGACGCATGCTACATCAAAGGGATGCTTCAGAATCCAGACATTCAACCTTCGGCTAGCATGAATCGCTGGGTAGTAGCGATACTGATGTTCCACTTCGAGCTAGTGCATGTCAAGAGTGCGTTTCACGGACCTGATGGACTATCTAGGCGACCTAGGCAGCCAGAGGACGAAGCGCTAGACGAAAGCGATAACGACGTATTTGACGACTGGATTGACCGGCTGCATGGTTTTGTACATATTATTCAATTGCCTATTTCGGCCCTTCGCAAAGACCAACCTGTCTCGACTTGGCTACACCCTATCATCCCGTATCAGCCTAAACCGTATCAGGCGCCATCGACCTTTTACACGGCCAGTATCTATAACGTCGCTAAGCCCTATAACAACTTAAAGATAGTCGAGGAACCAAGACCCTTACGGGAAGATAGTTGCAACCTTCCATATTCGGCGGTACCTCGTAGCGCCAAGGCTAAGTCAGAAGACCAACGAGTTGATCAGGTTAGGAAATGGTTACAGGATTTGTGCCGACCATCAGACCTTACGGATACAGAATACGCCACCTTCATTCGATATGCAACGACTTTCTTTATGGTTGAAAACCGGCTTTGGCAGTGAAATAGGTCTGGCGCTCACAAATTAGTAATCAGGCCAGAGGGACGCGTTAGGATTTTGCGCGCTATGCATGATGACTTGGGACATCGAGGACTCTACGCGACGCGGGCGAATTTATTGGAACGTTTCTGGTGGCCTCAAGTTAGCGCCGATATAGCATGGTATATTCGTACTTGTCATCTCTGCCAAATCCAACAAACGCGCCAAGTCCTTATTCCCCCAACCGTAGCGACTCCAGCACCCTTGTTCGGAAAAATATATATTGACACTATGCACATGCCCAAGTCGGGACGCTACAAGTACATTATCCAGGGAAGGTGTTCTTTGGAAAAATATATATTGACACTATGCACATGCCCAAGTCGGGACGCTACAAGTACATTATCCAGGGAAGGTGTTCTTTGGTACATTGGCCGGAGTTCCGTATGCTCCAGCGGGAAAATACCGACGCTATAGCTAAGTGGCTCTTCGAAGATGTTATTTGCAGATGGGGAGCCCTTCACGAGATTGTTACAGACAACGGAGCGCCAATAGTTAAGGCGCTTACCTACCTCGCTAAGAAATACAACATACAGCATATTCGAGTCTCAGGATACAATAAACGCGCTAACGGTATAGTGGAAAGGCCACATTTTGACGTACGACAGGCGCTATTTAAGGCGGTAGACGGCGACGAAAGTCGCTGGAGCGAAGCGACTTATTCGGTCTTTTGGTCCGAACGAGTTACCGTACGGAAGAGGATGGGCTGCTCTCCCTACTACGCGGCGACTGGCACTCATCCCCTGCTTCCAGCAGACGTTGTGGAGGCCACATACCTACAACCCCCACCTAACTCAATCCTGTCCTCTACCGACTTTATCGCTAGGCGTGCCATTGACTTACAACGACGCATGGAGGATCTAGAGCGCCTACACGAGGTAGTATTTCAAGCTAGACAACAAGCCGCATTACGATTTGAAAGCGAGCATAGCGCTACTATCCGAGACTACAACTTTACAGCTGGCGCCTTAATGCTAATGTGCAACTCGAAAATCGAAGTAACCCATAACAAAAAGATGCGACCTCGATACCTAGGGCCCCTCATAGTCGTTTCCCGCAATAGGGGAGGAGCCTACGTACTCTGCGAGCTGGACGGCTCGGTTTTGCATCGACCGGTAGCGGCGTTTTGACTCATTCCCTACTTAGTGCGTGAACACATTCCACTACCTTTGCCGGCGCTAGACATTGACACAGCCAAACTGCGAGAGCTTGAAGAGACCGAGTTGGTGGACGATGACGAGATCACTCCTGATGACGAAGAGGAACAATAAAAGACCACGGAAAACAAGGCACCAGCGGTTAGCGCCCCCTGCTACGGACTTAAAGCATGCGCTAGTAACCACGAAAGGGGTGCATAAATTGGCGATACTAATACATGCGGCACTACCAAACTATACTTGACTACGAAAGTTTAAGACAACGACGACGACTGCCGACGAGGGCCCTTGACTCGCTCCTTGTGTTGCCTATAGGCGGGAGGAGCACCGGAAGGGGGACGAATGGCAGCATTAGGCGGAGCGGGAGGAGCGACTGGAGGAGGAGGTACGGGAGTGCAAGGAGGAGGCACGGGAAGGGCGATTGTAGGTGGAGCGCAGAAAGGACCCGGGGGAGCGGCGGGACGAGTAGGGGACGAGTACCACCTGGCCTCGTCCAAGCGATGCTCTAAAGCTGTGAAAGGAACGATCACGTGGTCAAGCACGGCTCTACTAGCGTTAAGGTTGACAAGAACCGGAAGAGGGAGCCAGGAAAGGCTCTAGAAAAGGGCAGGGAGTTAGCTAACCAAAGCTAGGCAAAAAAGGGGTATAGGTACTAACCAAACCCCCGGTCTCGCGGAGAAGACTATGAAGGCTCAACGCGGTACCAGTAATGGTCTGCTCCTACGACACGCATAAGTATTACCTAAAGCATGCGCTAATAAAGGGTTTACGGTGACTAGGGCCGGGTCCGTATCTATCTCCCATTCGGCGGAGGCCGCTAGCAGGATCCGGTATCGGCGCACAAGGGTCAATATGTTGCTGTTCTCCTGCAGAAAGCCGCCGTCAGGCATTAACGCGAGGAAGCGCTCGAGGCGATCTAGGATGAGAGGCCGGTGAACGAGTACGGGGTCATCAAGAAGGAGGGAAGGTTCTGGCATGATATGATACTAACCGGGTTAACTGCGCCAGAATCCATAAAATACCTCCAGCTGGTTGCAGGGTCGCGGATACTTGGGAACTCTTACATGCGCAAACAATCATGAGGGGGGGGGAGAAGACAGCGATGCATTTCATATAACTACGACAAAAGAAATCAACTAGCCAAAATCTGTCAGCCCGGTGGCGCCACGGAAAACAGCGATGCATTTCATATAACTACGACAAAAGAAATCAACTAGCCAAAATCTGTCAGCCCGGTGGCGCCACGGAAAAGAAGGAGCCGACTTACATAAACGACATGGGAGACGGACGAGTATCAAGGACCGGGCAAAAGGAGAGGCCTGGGAGGCTGCCAGCCTTCAGCTAGACCGCGAAAAAGCCGGCCACCAGTAGACAAGCGGGGCGCCTAGCAGGGCAATGCGTTAGAAGGAAGAAAACGAGGTAATAAGGTAACGGACCAGGTAGTGACTCTCCTCCAGCAGCAACTCAAGACGCTTCTTCGTTTCCTTGGTCGCGATTTGCTTTATTGGGCGACTATCAGAAGAGAAGGAGGGCGAAAAAGGCAATAGCGCACCTTCGTTTCCTTGGTCGCGATTTGCTTTATTGGGCGACTATCAGAAGAGAAGGAGGGCGAAAAAGGCAATAGCGCACCTGAAAAATCCGACTCCAGTTTTTCTCCATACCGAAACGGGTCAACGGCAGGTCATCGTTCCAGATCTCACAGGCTACACGAAGTAGCTGGCAGTGACGACCTAATTCAACGACTCCGTCGGTCAGTCCGGGTACGCCAACCGCTGGGTAGTGGTGGAAGAACGAGGTAGCGCGTTCCAGGAAAGTGGGGGGATCAATTACGACGTGAGCACGATCACAACGGGCAGTCCACACGATGCCGGTTGGGCTTTCCATCGCGAAGACTGATGAGATGCTGTCGAGGCATGGGCAATTTATAGGACTCGGACGGTATTTCAACTAGCGACAGCGTGGGAGGGCACTTCTCAAGGGGCTTGGACCCTGACGCAGACACGAACCAATAGGATGCGCTGGAGTCCATTTTAGGTCGCACAAAGAGGGAATTAACCTTTGAGATCTAGCGCTTATAGCCACCATCACCGAATAACCACAAGCAATCAGTGGCACTCTATTTCTTATACATTAAAACGAGATCTAGCGCTTATAGCCACCATCACCGAATAACCACAAGCAATCAGTGGCACTCTATTTCTTATACATTAAAACTTCTTGCATGAATCGACTTATTTTTCTACAGACGATACCTATTTCTTCCTAGGCTGGCGCGATATTGGCTATTGGGTCGCGCTGGTAATAGGGGTTTTTACGCCATGATGATTTACTGAGTGTTTCCCCTTTTTCTTACTTTGTATTTTGATTACTTACAAACTGACGATTTCGAAACAAGGGGAGGGGAGCGTTTATTTTTAGTATGGCTATCACAAACTACGTATCAAAATTTTCAAAGTCCACAAAAAGTACAAGGGGAGGGGAGCGTTTATTTTTAGTATGGCTATCACAGACTACGTATCAAAATTTTCAAAGTCCACAAAAATTCGAAGCGCTACGGGCCGGCGACTACGCATCAGACGCGGAGGGAGCGGGATCACCCAATGGAAGCAAGTCCCCGTCTTGAATGGCGTTACTCGCTTGCCACTCAAGCGCATCAGTGATGTCGTCATGGAGCTCAAGCAGGAGGAGCTCACGGCGCGCTAAGGTGGAGACACGAGGACGGAGGAGGGCGAGTTCGCTATCAATGACATCGGTCGCATCCTCGACCTGGCGAAGTTGTTGATGAAGATTGGCGGCAGGACGAAGGGGAGTGACAGGATAAGAGAACTCATCCCCAAGCCAAGGATAGGCATCGCCGGAAACACGCATGGCGGGGGGAGGAGTCCAGAAAGGATCGAACTTAGCGGAGGTCAGCGGAAAGGCGAACTAACTAGGAAATGCAGACTTACTCGAACGGTTACGGGAGCACGGGGGGTCCATTCATGGCGCTCATCACCTGGAGACATGGCCCTAGCGGAAGAAAGGTGGATGCCATAGGAAGGCAAATACCTCCAGCGGCGGCGGCGCTCGCCCGGAGCTACTAAGGTCCCTTTGAACTCAGGCGCGGTAGAGGACTCGCGAGTACTGGAGAAAGAAGAAAGGCTACGAGGAGGGGTAAGAGATGGAGTAATAGGAAGGGCGACGGGGGAGGCGCTAGCTGCGACAGGCTCGGGAGCAGGGGTAGCGCCGGCAACAGACATTATGACATCTTCGGCGGGAGGGATATTCACGACAACCGGAAGCAAAGGAGTAGGGGACCTAGCGACAAAGAAGTTAGCACCACCTGACAAGAAAAACCCGAAGACTACGCACCGATTACCACTGGGGCCACTCTGATAAGGGTTAGCGGCGAAAGGGGGAGTAATGCGAAGCAGAAGAGCGTGTACCGCCAACAGCGCATCGGTGTCGACTACAGGCCCAGCCTCATCGTCATCCTCGCCCTCAGCGTCCCTCTTGGTATCCTCGCCTTCATCAGTAGACGACTCGGTAGAGGACAAGACCACGGGAGTAGCAGGCGCTAGCTCCCGGCACTTACTGGGACTCTTGCTAGGAGAGGCGACAATAGGCTTACGTTTCGAAGGGACGGGGCGACGGGGAGAGCGGGCAAAGGGGGCCGTCATGGTAGTACCATCTTGGGTGATGGGAAGCGCTAGACTTGCAGTGCTAATCACAGTGGGCTGACGAGTAGCGGCCAAATCGCGTTGCTGCAGCACAAAGGCCCGGGCGTTACGAACTAGGACCGCGCGCTCGTAATTGCGCTGCATGATAGCGTCCCTACCACGTTCGCGAGTACGAATCCCATTGAAGGCACAGCCCCGTTTCAACGCATCGCAGCGGTAGCAGGGAAGAGAGGCGGTAGGAAACCAGCAACCCTCAGGATCGTTTTCAGACCAGCATTTATCGCACTGGGAAAGAAGTTAGCGACGTCATCAACCTTTCAGGGACAAACAAGCACTTACCGCACCAATCTTCGCCCTAAAGGCGCGGCGCTCCACGGGTGCCACCGTAACCTTCTTCTTAGCGCCAAGCACCTGGACACCAGCCGGGAGGCCGGTATCAATGACGGTAGTATCGCGACGAAGGCGCAGCAAATCACGAAGCTCCGCGTCGGTAAACATAGTTTGGTTGGGCGCCTAAGGAGGGCTCGATCAGGCGCTAGAGACAAGCGATCTTAAAAGGAAACACTTACGACATACAAAGGGGCAACACGAGCAGGGAGATTGACCTAAGAAGCAGAGTGACTAGAAGAACTAGAGGCAAGAAGACAAGGACGCACGGTACGTTTAGGAGGGCTAGCGAGAGCAGGGGGCACGCGATTAATAACGACGGCAAAGTTACAGGGGGGAAGGCAAGAAATAGTATGGGTAGGTCCGGGCCGGGGCTCACTGGCGGTAACGGCAATTCGTTTGATGGCCGAGTGAGGAGGCGCAGTACGAGTGGGAGAAGCGACGATGGGCGCAGGGCGAACGGAAGAAGCATCGCCACGAAAAGGACTACCAAGAACGGGAGGAGGCAGAACGGAAACAGGAGCAGCAGGAGCGGCCGGAACGGAAGGAACGGTAGAGGCCGACGGGGCACTAGGAAGACTTGCAACGGTGGGCGACGTAGCAACCGACTACTCAGGGTTAACATGGAAAATGTGAGGAAGAAAAGGAGGGAACTCACCTCGCCAACCTCGGTACTAGCCAGCAGGGCGTCAATCTCGTCGGATAGAGAAGGAGCCTAGTATGGGCGCTGAATCTTAGCGCCACGAACCTAAAATCAAACCTAAAAACTTACGAACAAGTCCGCGAACAGTAGCAACCAATCGGCGCCCTCATATTCATGGTACCGAGCCATGCACCATTCACGAACCTCGACGCCCCGCACCCAGGAACTGTCAGAGCCGCAGACCACGAGCCAGCGCTGATAAAGTTGCATAATGCCAGGGACGGTTTGTGGCGCATCGACGGGACCAACAGACTTAGCGCGATCGAATAAATAAGAGGCTTTAGCCAGGAAATTGCGAAGAGCAGAGGCATCGAAAGGAGTGGACATGTTGGAAAGATGGGAAGGAAAACACGAGAAGGTGAAGGGCTAAAAACGATTTTTATAAGGCGCCGGCGGCATCATATGGACCGTAGCGCAGTCAAATTAATGACGGCGTTTGACTGAGGACAGTCAATTTTTCAGTTGGGGAGAGATGATAGGCTTCTACTCGGACTGAGCGCATCAAGGGACATTATAGGCCAACCGACACTTGACGTACGCAGGACTCTGGCGACCAGTTGGGAGTATAGAGCAGCTCTAGCTCTGGCAAACTACTACAGGATTTAGAAATTTATCCTAACCCCTAGCTACCAAGCCTTCAGCGCTCTCCTTTCACCTAGCCCAAGGACGAAGGAGGCTCATAACGTATAGCACTAACACGACGGCAGGAGAGGACTATAACTAAACCCCGATCACTTCCAGAAGGAGCCAGCAGCAGGCGCTGCCATTGGACAAGGCACTTCAATCAGAAGTCTAAAGGGATCAATGACGGCGGCACTGGATATACTTAAATCCGACATCTGGACCTGACAGGAACTAATACAATGAGTAGCGCTGACATTAGCGCTCACGGCGTCTGTCGAGGATTTTCCGACCATACCCCGGAACAGCCTGGCCAATCGGAGTTATAGAAAAGTGAGCAGACTCGTACAACGCTAAGTCAATATAGAGTCACCGCAGGTCGCCGTGGGTCATAACGCCGTTGGTCGCCGTCAGCCATGTGCACAAGGTCGCCGTTGACAGGTCGCCATTAGAGTAAACCACGAGGAGAGGCGCTAGGAGGTAGCGCCGCAGATGGACTTGTATCTTGGCAGACACGGTAGCGCACCGTATATAAAATAGCTACTTTACATGTATATAACAACGAATCGTAACCCCTCGAACACACAGTTACACTTAGCATTCAACTCGCGCTAGCTTCCTTTGACTTCGTCACTAAGTCGGGCGCTAGCTTCGTCTATCTCGTCTTCATCGTTTACGGTGCCACCTACGGGCACAATACGCTGCGCTACTCGTCTTTTCTCCAATATCTTTGCCTAAACTACGACGCTTACCGTCTGCCAGGTAGCCCCCGAAGCGCTATAATCTAGCGCATCGTTTTACTACCTCCACTCAAGCACACCGGGACCCTGTCAGGACTCCTCACAACTATGTACGCCAAGCGCTGGAGACGGCATTGTACTGTGTATACGTCCAGTGCACCCAACCACTGTTGGCGTCATCAGCGTATCAGGAAATGAGACTCGTTTACCCCAACTCCTATCAAATAAACCGTGGAAATTACGTTGTGAAAGAACTTGCTGAGGCCTGTAGAGCGAATGATGTCACAGATCTTATAATTTGACATGAACATCGCGGTGTCCCTGGTGAGTGACTTTGCATCGCATCAAAATACGACCTCATTGTGGAATAGATGCAATGATTGTTTCCCATTTTCCACACGGTCCTACTGTCTTCTTCACATTATCTAATGTTTCACTATGGCAAGACTCTACCGTTTCTGAACAATACCTGCATCTCATCTTTGAAAATTTTACATCACCTCTGGGTCGGCGCGTCTGAGATGTCTTGAAATACCTGTTCCCTGTTCCTAAAGAAGATAGCAAACGGGTCATGACTTTTGCAAACAAGGATGACTTCATCTCATTTCGGTAAGAGCTCGTTGTTATGTTACGACATCGTCTCACTCCCCACTAAGCCATCATGTCTTTATGAAGATTCTGCGGCAGGTTCAGCTCGCTGAGGTAGGACCCCGATTTGAAATGAAGCGTAAGCACCTACACACTTTCATCATATAACACCTGACGATTTTGCAGCGTACAAAATCCGACAAGGCACTCTTAAGCAAACTGAAGCCGAATGAGAATGGGTACTAGCTCATTATGCCCAAACAACAAAAAAACGAGCTGTCTTATGAAGGGTCTACCATGCTTAGAGCTAGATTCGGTGCTTGTTGACCATATCCTTGACCTTTCTTCACTGAGTTATTGCGAAGGTACGTGACGAAATGTTTGTTTCGGCGGTTTCAATCATATCATCTCAGTGAAAAAAATGCTAGAGGAGCCTGAGGACAAAGCGCTCGCTTGACTTGGTATAACCTATGGTGTTCTTAGGCGTTTGGGGTTTTCCGAGTCCAGAGTAGAGGAATGCCTTAAAGCGATGCAAGGAGTTGACGTTGACGAGGCTATCGAGTGGGTGAGTTGTGAACGTCAATTCTTTGACGATTAAATTCAACATTTCCAGCTCTATTTCCATTGTACGGAGGCAGAGCTAGAAGAAAAACGTTGCGTTACTTTATCTCACTATTGTCAACACGATCCTTTCAACTCAATTTTAGGCAGCTCAGAACCAATTGAGCCCCGACCACCGAGGACCCCAGTTTCAAAGAGCTCCAGAATGTCAGGGACTCCGCGAACTCCAGTAGATTTCCTAACATCTTCAATACCTACCCTGAAAGCTAAGAAGCTTAATTGCCTTGATGTCAATGCTCCGACGTTTGTTCCAGCACATTTGCGTCGAAAGGATGTCTTTAGCCCCAATGACACCTCTGATCCCAACTCAAGTACATTAGCACGCCCACTGACGTTTCTTGGCTGACTCATTGATGCGGCTAAACATGATCACATGGAGCGTGTTTTGTACCGACTCAAGACACGTGTTATTAACGAGGCATACATCCTCTTGCTTCTCTCAGACAGTAACCTTCTGACCGGGTCTGCTGTGCATCCTTGGGTCTCGAGTCCTACATCAAGCACGGGTTCTTTGTCGCAAGGTGGGGTGATGAGTTGTATTGTTATTTTGTACAAAACACCATCCAACTAGCAGTTGATTAACAAGTAAACAATTGGATTGAGCACAATTTTAGCAGTATAATTACAATCAGTTAGAATACACTAAGTCTAAGGAAGTAGGTGAAGAGTAAGAAAGTGGACTACCATCAATTTACGAGGTTTCTAGTCAAAAACTTCAGTTTGCAGATCATTGTTGTTAGAAGCAGTCTCATTCTAGAAATATTGGGGGAGAAATCAGTGTCGAATGGAAAAGCTGAGGAACTGTAATCACCAGATAGGAGGGAACATTGACACGGTAGACTAGGTGTCTTCCATCAGGAAAAACCTTGACATGAAGTGGGGAAGAGTTGTAGATTGACTGGGAATTGTTGCAAAGTGTAGATGGGTGTGCTGATGACATATTTTGATTATCTAGCAAGTACCTGGTACGATTCAATAATGTTAAAACTCTAACAAGTGAAAAAATTACCGAAGCTGAGTCAGCTCATCCAGAATCTTTCTATAAGAGGGGTTTTTGCTAGCTAGAAGAGTCTGGTGATCAAGTTCCTTGACTTGATCAAGTGAAAGTGGCATTGGAAGAAGAGATAGTAGTTGGACGCATTTGTCGCGTCAATTGACTGACGTGACATAGATCACGTGTGAGGTGACTGAGGCAATTGGCGCATATTGCACTTGCCACCATTTCTTTCCATATGCACCACCACAATCACCATGATGTCAACCCACTCTGATTTTCTTTTCCCTCGTCCATCCTCTCATCTCAATGCTGATTCCATGAAAGACTTTACTCAGAACTCACAATTCCAGGTAAGACCACATTGTATTGATCTTTGCATAAATTGCGGACTGAGGTATACTAATAGCCACCACGAGGACACAATAATAGTTTGAACTCTTATGAAGTAAGATGTTTTTTACTGTTCAGCACTATACTAACTAATTCTAGATATATGACGCTGTAGCCAATGCTACATCTTCCGAGTTAACAAATGCGCGTAATCATTCTTATCTCGACCTCCTCACCGCATACAATCAATCTCAAGTGGATCTCAAGCACTCCAAAAATGAATTAC
>JAMWFC010000046.1:2709206-2762316 GCA_027475525.1 Macrolepiota albuminosa | reverse complement strand
GTTGCCGACCGTAGCGTGAATGAGCTCTTGATCGTAAGGGAGACTGAAGAAAGGGGAGTAGTAAACTCTGGTCTATTCGTCTGTCCTGTATGTACAAATCGGTAAGTACTTTTATACTACAATGAGTTCACCGTCGCCAGTGGCTAATGACGCCAGAGTGCGGTAAACTGGGAAATTTCATAGGGGTAGCTCCAACGGTTTCAGATCCCTACCGTCCATTCAAAAGCCTTAGCGACGCCAGGCGACAGATCGCGAAGCTAAACCATCAATTCATCACCCTTCTGTCTGTCCAAAGTGCTTAGTGATGTCAGGCGCCGAATCGAGACGCTAAGCGGTGTCAGACGCCAAGGTCAAACGCCAAGCTGTCCGTCAGTTTTGATAGATCATCAGGCTTCTCGCTAAGCGCTGTCGTCAGTGACTGATGCCATCTGTCAGTTGTCATTCTTGCTGCCGTCGGTGCTATCACTGATTGGATCTGCTTCTTGCCGTGCGCGGCCGTCAGAAATGGCTTAAAATAGGTAGAACGTGTGCGCTAAGTTCGGAACATTGGATCTGCTTCTTGCCGTGCGCGGCCGTCAGAAATGGCTTAAAATAGGTAGAACGTGTGCGCTAAGTTCGGAACGAGTGCGGCAAGGTTTCCGGAGCCGGTGCCGAGCCTGCCGTCGCCTGCCGTTGATGCGCTGCTCCTGTATGGGGTCCTATCATCTCCCCCCAACTGAAAAATTGACTGTCCTCAGTCACCAAATAAGGCTACCGTTACCGCTTTTGTGACAGGTGGTCCGTGCGTTCTTGAGATTTTGTTTATAGTCCTGGCACGTGAATTTGGACTTCGTTTCTTCTCCCCATCTTTTCCTGGCGCTCAACAATAAAAATATGTCCTTCCGTATTCCAACTCCGCCCCCCGTTCCTTCTCAGGCTGCCCAGGAAGCCGCCTACGCATACATCGCCAAGGCGAACTGGTTCATTCGGCACATCGAGGGCGTTGGCGCCGAGGCGTCTCAAAATCTTGTGGTTGGCGTGATGAAGTTACTGGAGCGATGGTATGAGGTGAGGGTCCTTGGCGTTGGCTGGGATCGCGAGATCGAGGTGCGGGAGTGGTGTCATGCCCGGTATGTCGATAATCGTGGCGCCGAGTGGTTGGCGCCATTCTCCCGCTTCGTAAGTTGTTTCTGCTGCCTGCCATGTCGCTTAGCTGATTTTTACCTAGGTGCCTCCCCCTGTCCCCACCATCGAAGATGAGCTGGAGGATATTCTTTCTGGCGCGTTGCCGATGACCGTAAGCGCATCGGCAACCGAGTAAGTAGCTTCTGACCTTTCCTTCTCTAGCTATGGACTGAACTATCCCCCCGTAGCAAGCAAGAGGTATTGGAGCCTCTTGCTCGATTGCAGATCGAGCAAGAGCAGGAGGAGGCTGCCGCTGCCGCTGCCGCGCACTCCTTGGCGGTGGCAAGGGCAGAGCTCGCCAAGGAGCAGAAGAAGGAGTCCGTTGCCGAGGGTTCCAGCAAGGGGTCTCGCGCCGGCAGTGTTCAGAGCCCCACACTGCCGGCAGGCACACAGGGTTCGCCTTCAAAGCCTGGCAAGGCTTTGAAGAAAAAGGTGAGTCTGCCGTCGTTGGCGTTTCTTCTTACCGATGTTAACTTTTGCTAGTCTCACAAGGGGAAGGGTCCTCAATATGAGGTATGCCGTTGTGACACTTTGCCGACCTTCTACTGACTCTCTCCCAGCTCCCTAGTCAGACCACTTTCGACGACAAGGAGTTGAAGGGTCTGCTCTTGCCGACCTTCTACTGACTCTCTCCCAGCTCCCTAGTCAGACCACTTTCGACGACAAGGAGTTGAAGGGTCTGCTCTTGCCGCGCCGGGAAGATGTAGTGATGGATGAGGGCATTGAGGGAGGAGTGGAGATTCCTGAGATGAAGAACAAGCGCACGGTTTCCCTGGCGACGCGCCAGGAGTTCAAAGATTCACGTGGAGCGGTAAGTTGTCTTAGCCTTTTCGTATGATTTTTGTTCTCAAGCAAAGTAGTGTGATAAATGCTGGGCCGATAACGACCCCGAAAGTTGCTGGTTCTCCACTGGCGCCCAACCCTGTTACCGCTGCGGCACTCTTAAGCGTGCTTGTACAATCGATGGCGCCAAGAGTCGTGAGCGTGGCGGCGCGCCTGATGTCTTTGTCGAGAAGACTTTTTCCCGGGCGGTTTTGGTCAAGCGGGCGAGGGAGTTTGTTGAGGGGGAACGTAGGGAGGTTGCCGCTGGGAGGGCGGCGAAGATCAGCAAGTCCTCCTTGGCGCTGCCGACGCGCCAAGGAGATGAATTGGAATTGGTCAGCAAGCGCGGCGCTGGCGAGCACCAGGAAAAACGCAAAGCCTCCTCCCCAAGCAAGGGCAAGGGTAAGGCCAAACGCGTACGCATCGAGTCGCCATCCCCCTCTCCAAGTGCTGAGGACAGGGAGATGAAGGAGTTGGAACAGGCCCTTGCCGCGAGTCGCCTGCCCCCTCCTAGCGGAGAGGCAGGTCCCAGTAAACTGCTGTCTCCAATTGACTTGGCGGATGGCGCGTCTGCTGGCCCGTCCAACGTTGGCGCTCAAACGGGGTCGGCAGCGGAGGACGTTGAAATGGTGGCGCCTGAGGATGTTGAGAAGTCGGAAGAGACGGGCCAGGGGTCGCCAGGGAAGGAACAGGTGGATGAGGATGCCGAGGGCGACTTGGATGAGACATTGCGGGAGATACCTGGCGAGTCCCAGGAGTTGCCGACGGTGGAGCTTGCCGAGTCCCAGGAGTTGCCGACAGTGGAGCCTGCCGCCCCCTGGGTAAGTGAGGGCGACTTAGCCATGCAGCACTGGACGAGCTCAAGTGGCCCTTTGTCATGGACCCCCCAGCCTCAGCCAAGAGTTGCTGGCGACTCTTATGAGTGGCTGGGGGAAGACTTGGTCTATCCTGTGGTCGCCTTGTACCCGCCCCAGGTTATAGAGCGGATGGCGGTACGTGCGGCAAGCATGCATGCAGTATTGGGTCGCGAGCGCGAACGAGCCCGGCAACAAATCATGGCGTCGCGACTTCGATACTCTAATTTGACCCGTAGTATGGATGCGCTGCAAGAGTACCAAGCCGACTGTAATGAGGCGCTAGAGTGGCAAGCCCTCAACCATGTTCAGGTTGGCGACCTCTTGCCTTTCGACGACTCCCTGCCGCTCTCCGATGGCGAAGACTGACGGACCTTAGGGTAGATAGGCCGTTTGTACATATATTTTTGTTGGCGCCTCGATTTTTTTATATAATTTTGGTGTTTCCCTGCCAAGTGGAGGAATTGAGTCCAATAATCTGAGTTAGCGTAGCGGCAGAGAGCAAGGAAAGTATAGCAAAGAGAAAGCAAGCGGTAAGTATTCTGAGGTAGGTCTTAGCAAGAACAGTAATATGTGAGGGACTTAGACAAATTTTGAGGAAAAGGGAAACGCTCAGTAAATCATCATAGCGAAAAACCCTTGGCGAGAGTTGCGCAATGCGCTAAGCGTTGGCGACACGCTAGCGCTGCGACTTGACTATGTAAAGAATTGTCTGTTGGATATAGTACAGTAAGTATCGGCAAGAGAGATAAGTAAAGTAAGTAATAGAAAAAGGAGCTTATCAATAATATTCTTTTCTAATCATTTTCTTCTTCTTCAACCAGAGTCGGTAAGTCATCATCGTCCAATATTTCGGTTTCTTCAAGTTCTCTAAGCTTGGCGGTGTCGATATCTAGCGCTTCCAACGGCAAGTCAATCTGTTCTCTGGCGAGATACGGCAATAGGCGAAAAGTGGCAACAGGTCGATGTAGTACTGAACCATCTAATTCACAGAGCACGTAAGCGCCTCCACGGTTACGAGAGAAAAAGTGGCAACAGGTCGATGTAGTACTGAACCATCTAATTCACAGAGCACGTAAGCGCCTCCACGGTTACGAGAGATAACTACCAAAGGTCCAAGATAGCGCGGGCGCATTTTCTTATTGTATGAAGTTTCGATTTTGGAGTTGCACATGAGCACTAGCGCTCCTCTCGGGAAGTTGTAATCTTTGATGGTAGCGCTATGCTCGGTTTTGAATCGCAGGGCTGCTTGGCGACAGGCGCTAAAGACTACCTCGTGAAGTCGCTCTAAATCTTCCTTCCTTCGCTGGAGATCAATAGCTCGTCTGGCGATTAGGTTGGTAGTCGCTAAGATACTATTGGGTGCTGGCTGAAGGTAGGTCGCTTCTATGATGTCGGCAGGGAGTAAAGGATGGGTGCCAGTAGCCGCGTAATATTGGGTGCTGGCTGAAGGTAGGTCGCTTCTATGATGTCGGCAGGGAGTAAAGGATGGGTGCCAGTAGCCGCGTAATAGGGAGAACAACCCATGCGCTTACGAATAGTAACTCTTTCCGACCAAAATACTGAATAAGTCGCTTCACTCCAACGAGACTCGTCGCCATCGACTGCCTTGAAGAGCGCTTGCCAAACGTCAAAGTGAGATAACTACCAAAGGTCCAAGATAGCGTGGGCGCATTTTCTTATTGTATGAAGTTTTGATTTTGGAGTTGCGCATGAGCACTAGCGCTCCTCTCGGGAAGTTGTAATCTTTGATGGTAGCGCTATGCTCGGTTTCGAATCGCAGGGCTGCTTGGCGACGGGCGCTAAAGACTACCTCGTGAAGTCGCTCTAAATCTTCCTTCCTTCGCTGGAGATCAATAGCTCGTCTGGCGATTAGGTTGGTAGTCGCTAAAATACTATTGGGTGCTGGCTGAAGGTAGGTTGCTTCTATGATGTCGGCAGGGAGTAAAGGATGGGTGCCAGTAGCCGCGTAATAGGAAGAACAACCCATGCGCTTACGAATAGTAACTCTTTCTGACCAAAATACTGAATAAGTCGCTTCACTCCAACGAGACTCGTCGCCATCGACTGCCTTGAAGAGCGCTTGCCGAACGTCAAAGTGTGGTCTCTCTACCAGGCCATTGGCGCGTTTGTTGTAGCCAGATACTCGAATGTGGTGAATGTTGTATTTCTTGGCGAGGTAAGTTAGCGCTTTGATAATGGGCGCACCGTTATCCGTGACGATTTCTCTTAGCGCTCCCCAACGGCAAATGACGTCTTCAAATAGCCACTTGGCGACCGCCTCGGTATTTTCTCTTTGGAGCATTCGAAATTCAGGCCAGTGGATTAGCGAACAACGACCTTGAATGATGTACTTGTAGTGACCGGATTTGGGCATGTGCATGGTATCGACGTAAATTTTGCTGAAGAGAGGAGCTGGCGTTGCAACGGTTGGCGGGATGAGCACTTGGCGCGTCTGTTGAATTTGGCAAAGGTGGCAAGTCCTAATGTACCAGGCGATGTCGGCACTAGCGTGTGGCCACCAGAATCGTTCTAACAGAGAAGCTCGGGTAGCGTACAGACCTCTATGTCCTAGCTCGTCATGCATGGCGCGCAAGACTCGTAAGCGACTTTCTGGCTTGATGATCAGCTTGTGAGTGCCATCTCGATGTCATCGCCAAAGTCGGTTGTCGGTAAAGAAGAAACAGGTAGCATAGCGGATAAATTTCGCGTATTGTTCGTCGGTAAGGTCTGGGGGTCGCTTAAGGTCTCGTATCCATTGTTCAACTACTAGCAAGCGACTGTCTTCCGCCATTGCCTTGGCGATTCAGGGAACGGCATTGTAGGTCAGGTTTCTGCTGTCTTCTCTTAGCGGATGGGGTTCTTGTACGACTTTGACTGGTGGTGCGTTTTGACCGAAAATGCTTGCCGTGTAGAATGTGAGAGGTGCGCTAAAGGTCTCGGGGCGGTAAGGGACAATGGGATGTAACAGGATGCTGGTAGGCTTTTGTCGTCGTAGTAGGGAGATTGGCTGTTGTATGAGGTGCACGAAACCATGTAAGCGGTCGATCCAGTCCTCGAAATCGCTATCAGCCTGTGGGTCCACTGCCGGGTCGCCAGGCTGCCGTGGTCGCCTAGAGAGTCCATCTGGTCCGTGGAAAGAGCTCTTGACGTGTACCAACTCAAAGTGAAACATGAGGATAGCGACTACCCATCGGTTCATGCTAGCGGAAGGCTGGATGTCGGAATTCTGCAGCATGCCCTTGATGTACCTAGCGTCGACTTCAACGATAAGGTTCCGTACGCCAATCAAATACATCTTTAGCGACCGGAAGGCTTTGAAGAGCCCATAGAGTTCTAGCTTAGGCTGGCTGTAGCGAGACTCTCTGTCGTTTAGCGTGATAGACCCAAAGCGGTTGTAGCGTCGCTGTTTCCAATTGTCGCTAAGGCACTGGCACAAGAAGTAGCCAACGGCAATGTACGAGGTATCCACCGCCAAGATAACTGTTTCCAATTGTCGCTAAGGCACTGGCACAAGAAGTAGCCAACGGCAATGTACGAGGTATCCACCGCCAAGATAACTGGGTCGGCAGAGCTATAGTTGATGGGGACTAGGGGTTTGGTGTCTTGTAGGGCTTTTACTAAGTCTCGTTGTGCAGTGACCTGGTCTGGCCCAAATTCAAAGGGCTCGTTGGCGCGGGTGAGTTGGTTAAGAGCATGTGCGCGATGGGCAAAGTTTTTGACGAATATCCTGAGAACGCCAACGGTACCGAGAAAGGCGCGAACCTCAGATAAGTCGCGGCAAGGACCCCATTGCTCCAGGAGTGCTAAGCGAGACTCGTCGGGAACACGACCGTCGGGAGTGCAGATGTGACCGAGTATTTTGAACCTTGGCGCGCATAAGAGGAGTTTGTGGCCGCTAAAGGTACCACCGCTATACTTCATACGTTGGAGAACTCGATTGAGCAGCTGGAAAAACTCCCATAGCGCTAAGCAAATGTTGGAGTTGTCGGGATGGGTCGCCGGTAAGTCGTTTACGAGTCGCCAGTCTTTGGGACCTTTGATGCCAACGTCATCAATGAAGCTAAGGACATGGTGTGGTATCTCAGGTTGGAGGATGAAAGTAATGTCGTCATGGAATATGGGGACTGAGTTTGTCCAGCCCATCGGCAAGGTAACTAGGCGCAAGGCGCCAAACGGAGTTTGGAAAGTAGTGAGGTCGCGGGAAGAAGGGTGTATTAAGCGTTCATCGTAGCCAACGTAGAGATCAAGGGTGGCGCCACAAATGCGCCCGGCAAAGGACTCGGCAAAGTGGTCAGGGAAAGGCGGTACGCCAGAGTGTCGTATAGTAACTCTATTCAGCGGCTCAAGACTGTGGACTATGCGTAGATTGCCATTCTTTTTAAGGACGCAGAACCAACAGGAGTGGTAAGAACTATTGGAGGGCTCGTAGACGCCAGCCTTGATCTTGGTCCTAATGATTTGGCAGACCTTGGCTTCGATCCCAGGCGGTAACGGTCGGTTGTGCTCAGTCCACGGCACGTGAGGAATGGTCGGGATCACCACAGGTGGGAAGAAGTCTGTACGTAGGCTGCCGCGTTCTGAGTCCTCCCAAGCGAAGGCTTTATCCTGCTTAGCGACGAGATCGGTAAGGACGTTTAACTCATCTTTGGTCAAGAACCCTGTGTCATGCTTCTTGGCGAACTGTTGCTGGCATTCTGCGGTAAAACGTCCTGTGGGCCGAAAGGGTGGCGGATTTGGTGATAAGGTCGGCATGTCAGCAAGAGGATCGCCAATGATCTGGCGCTCGATTCTAAACGTCTCAGGAGAGTGCGTAGCGATGGGTTTTGTTTTAAGCGCAACTGGCTTATATTTCTTTTTGACTTGTACCCCTTTCCTTTTGGGAGCGTTAGCTTGGTTATATACAGAAGTGGAAAGGGGAACGGTAGCCTGAGGGGTGGCAAGTCCAAGAACGGCAGGAGACGAGGCTCCGGGAAGGGTAGTGAGATACGTATCGGTAGACGCAATATTTTGAAATGATTCAGAAGCGGTAAGGTACAAGTAGGCAAGAGAGGAGTCGGTAATGTTTTGATTTTTCTGGGAAAGCTCTGCGTCGGTAGTGGGTAAAGTAGTTAAAACATCTTGGTCAAGAAAAGCAGTAGACATAACAGTTACAAGACCAGTTGAATGGTCATATTCCAGCGTTAGCGCTACATCTCCATGATCGTCACCAATCACCTCCTCGATGGTCTGTGAAAACACCAATGGTCATATTCCAGCGTTAGCGCTACATCTCCATGATCGTCACCAATCACCTCCTCGATGGTCTGTGAAAACACCTGTGGGGTCGTTCGTTGGCGTGTTGGTCGGTAAACTCCGGCAGCTTAGCAAGGGCGCCTTTTCGTTGTCCCCTAGGGAACGTTGGCACCGTTCGTCGGATGCCGGAATTGGGGTCGCTGATTGTTAGTGTCGTCTCGTCGTTGGTAACAGTCTTGACGACTGATCGCGCCAAGACGTCAAAGGGTCTGCCAAGTAGTAGGTCGTAAGCTGGTGAACGTAAGATGTGTATCTGAAGATAAAACGTAATGTCGCCAAGGGTGCACGGCCAAGTAGTAGGTCGTAAGCTGGTGAACGTAAGATGTGTATCTGAAGATAAAACGTAATGTCGCCAAGGGTGCACGGCACATTCTTGGCGAGTCCTAGGGATCTGTCTACCGTGCCGTTAGCACTCTGCATGTTTAGTATAATGGTAGGGTCGTAAATAAGGCCCAGATCGTTAGCGACTTCAGCTGCCATAGAAATAATCTGAGACCCGCTATCCACAATTGCCTCTACCTCGTGCTTATTGTCTACGGTTAGCGCGACTGAGCGGATAGCGTGTGATTCTTGAGCGACGGTAAGATTGCCTCTACCTCGTGCTTATTGTCTACGGTTAGCGCGACTGAGCGGATAGCGTGTGATTCTTGAGCGACGGTAAGAATTGCGGGGTTCTCTCCATGGTCCACTGACCTAAGGTAGGTCTCCACTGGGTCCACAGAGGTGGCGTTAGCGACGGTGTCGTCAAGAGGTTTATCGGTGTCAGGAGAGTCAATGGTAACAGAGAAACCAGGAAGCGCATCGTCGAGTTCATCAACCTCGGCAACGGCTGTCGCCAAGGGTTGTTGGGGAGTGACTGCTGTTTTGACTTGGTTGCGAACGTCGGGAGCAATACTGCAGAGTTCTTCAACTGACAAGGTGACGGCGGTTTTCATGATGCGGCTAAAGACGTGATTAGATTTTTCTATGTTGAATATTGGCGCGGTAGGTTGGTAGCCACCCTCAGGACGTTTCTCGGGAGCGGCAAAGTTTCGTTGTGCTGGAGCATGATAACGGTCAGGAATCCCTGAATAGGGATGGAGGGGCGGCAAAGGCGGTTCAGGAGCGGTAGCGGTCGACGATGGTTCTGGAGCAGTAGCAGGGGTAGTGGCAGGCGGTGTGGCAGGAGTGGGAGTCGGTAGCTTGCTAGCGGGAGGCATTGGCTTGTATCCTTTAAGAGGTTGTTTAGGCTGCTTAACTTCAACCCCATCAAAGACCTGATTCTTAAGCGAATCCAACTCCTGTTGGAGCTTGGCGATACGTTCTTCCCACGAGAAAGTGGGATGGTCGCCAACACTGTCGAAATGTAAGACCTCGTGAACCATTTGCTGTTGGGTCGCCTGTTCTGGGTCGGGGTTGGCGTTGCCAGATAGCGTGCCGGTAACGATTTGTCCTGGGTTGCGCCTATGCCACTCATCAACTCGCTCCTGGAAGGACTTCTTGTCTGGGTAGTTGGGAATGATGGCGCCAGTGGTGAGGACTATCTTGCCGTCGATAGCCCGTCGAATCCTTCCTTGCCGAATGTAGTTTTCTAGGGTAACGCAGCGTCCTCTAGTCATGGTATGGCCAATTTCCCCACAGAAGTGGCAAGGACCAGGTGCGGGTACGTTAGCGGGTCGGTTAGCAGTCAGATTGGTGGTAATCATAGTTTCTATACGTGTCATAGCGGAAGCGACAGCGGCGGTAATAGCAGCATTGAGCTCTTCTTTCTTAACGAAGTCGGTAGTGGGAGGCGGGATGGGAATTATACCGTTAGTTCGCTCAGGTGGTGGGCTCGTCCTAGCGTGCTGCAGCCCAACGCCAGTGTCCGTTCCCTTGAGAACCCATTTACCGGCTTCAAAGACGTCAGCAACGTTATAGGGCTCGTCAGGGTGATGAGCCTGATGAACTATTTCTAGGCGACGAGCAATACGAGTCCACAGTGAAGTCGGGATGCCTTGCTGGAACAGGCGACGCTCCTCGTTAATATAGAGCTTGCCGTTCTGTACTAACCACCTAGCGATCTTCTGGAACTCGCGGTAATACGTGGAGAATGCGCCAAGAGACGATGTGCCACTGTCGAACGATTCCTGTACTAGTTTCTGGAGCTCGTTTACCGTGTATCGGGTAGCCTCCTCTGCGCCAGGGTACAGCTGGATCACTGCCGTCTTCCAGTCCTCATACGAAGCGCCTTGGGCTGGAACAGGTGGGGCGGCAGGGACAAAGGTGGCAAACTTGGTCAAACCTGTCCATGTCTCTGCCGTGTCATACGATACGTATCTTGCCGCGTACTCCTTCATCTGCGTGTGGTCGGTAATGTTACAATCTCTGAATAAATACTCCAACTCCTTGAAATACTGGGAGAGCTCCCGTGGCTTGGTCTCGTCCCATTTCGGTGCCGAGAAGTGGTTGCGTGGCGGCATGCGCTGAACTTGTTGTTCCATAGCGACTGTGTTGGCGAGTTCGGTTAGCGGTAGTGGGGAAGGGGTTCTAGAGATTGGCGACGGGGTAAGAGAGATGAGTTGTGAAAGAGGCGTTAGCGGAGTAATGGGAGTGATTGGTTGTGGTACGGTAAATGGCGACGCTAAGGGGTCGTCGGCGCTATAATCGAGGGAATGCGGGAAGAGATCAGGAAATGCGTCTACAGTGGCGTTCTGTAGTTCCTGGGCAAGAGAGAGACCCGGTAAGGCACCAGGTGGTTGTGGGGTTGATGGGTGGGAAGGAGCTATGCCTTCTGCCGACTGGTCTAGCAGGCGGCGCCTACGTTGGAGACGGGTTTCTGGCGGAATTCTGCCCTAGAGATCCCTCACGGTGGGCTCCAATTTGATGACGCCCAAAGTTTGGTCAGTAACAAATGTAACTGCTGTGTTACCATACCAAGAGTGTGCGTTGGGCGTGCTATAAGTGATTTGAGGAGTCCCGGGCAGGTCCCAGAGAACGCGCCTGTGAAAAAGGAGAAAAGTCGGTAACGGAGTCGGCAAGTGTAAAGCACTAAGGTAAAGCGCCTAGGAAAGAGCGGTAAGCGAACATGGCAAAGGTAAGCGGCAAGAGCACGATAAGCTTAGCGAAGTCTAAGCGTCGATAATGCCTGCCGTAGTTGCAAGGTGCGAGTATGTCGAGTATTGGCGAACGTCTGCAACTGCCGATAAGTTTGACGTTGCCGACCGTAGCGTGAATGAGCTCTTGATCGTAAGGGAGACTGAAGAAAGGGGAGTAGTAAACTCTGGTCTATTCGTCTGTCCTGTATGTACAAATCGGTAAGTACTTTTATACTACAATGAGTTCACCGTCGCCAGTGGCTAATGACGCCAGAGTGCGGTAAACTGGGAAATTTCATAGGGGTAGCTCCAACGGTTTCAGATCCCTACCGTCCATTCAAAAGCCTTAGCGACGCCAGGCGACAGATCGCGAAGCTAAACCATCAATTCATCACCCTTCTGTCTGTCCAAAGTGCTTAGTGATGTCAGGCGCCGAATCGAGACGCTAAGCGGTGTCAGACGCCAAGGTCAAACGCCAAGCTGTCCGTCAGTTTTGATAGATCATCAGGCTTCTCGCTAAGCGCTGTCGTCAGTGACTGATGCCATCTGTCAGTTGTCATTCTTGCTGCCGTCGGCGCTATCACTGATTGGATCTGCTTCTTGCCGTGCGCGGCCGTCAGAAATGGCTTAAAATAGGTAGAACGCGTGCGCTAAGTTCGGAACGAGTGCGGCAAGGTTTCCAGAGCCGGTGCCGAGCCTGCCGTCGCCTGCCGTTGATGCGCTGCTCCTGTATGGGGTCCTATCAGTATGTTTTATTCTTTTCATCTTCGACTACTAACATGTTTTTGCAGATGATGATGTACCAGTTAAGCGCCGTTCCAATGAACCTGATCAAGCAAAGTCTAGAAAGCGCAAGCATATGTCTTTGTCACCTGAGGGAGCACCAGTCATTGAAATAGAAGATAACAGCGAGGACAACGGTGAGTTTTTATCTCTTTTTTATATAAAATTGAATTGACCTCAACTTATCAAGAAACGTCAATGCTGGATGGTGCGTTCACAGTGTCTACTACACCCATGATGGCCATGACAGCCACAACAGCCTCTACAGCCACTACACTCAGCAGCGCAATGGCCAATGTGCCTATTTCTACGCTTTTTCACTCCACCGCAATATCAGCCACACCTGCAATGCCCACATCCACAATGATGATGGGTGTGACGTCTGCAACGACTACGATGCCTACAACAGTCACAATGGCTGCGACAGCTGTGACATCCATGACATCCACCACGACGACAATGCCCACAATGGCTACAACGCCTACGACTCCAACATCCACAACAGATATGACACCTACAACAGATACGACACCCACAATGGCTACAATGTCAGCAACAACTACATCTGCTTCACAAATTTCTGTCCCACCTCGGTTCCAGCGCCCAGCCATTCATCTTGTCTTGAATCCGTTGTGCGTATGTCATTTCTATATTATAGTACTTAACTAATGTTTAACTACTTAGAAAAAATCTACATATTCCGCAACAGCCAACCTCAGTTCCCGAAACCGCCACTCAGCTGCCAAGTGAACCAATTGTTCCGAAGAAACCCAGCAAGTTACTTCAGGCAAAAGAGGGAGTTACGACAGCTCGGTAAGTTTTTACTATCTCAATAATATATTGTCTATATCTTTGAAACAGTAACCTATACATCCTCGACTATCTTATGGAGCATCCAAGTGCAACTGAAGCGGAGTTTGCGGCCATATGGAAAGCCTTCAATGCTGACACCAAAAAGGTAGATTTTATTTATCTTGTCGAAACACTAATCCATGTTGTTTCTAGAGATACAATACATTATCGAAGGAACAAATAAAGGCCAAAAAATCGCTTAACCTTGTATAAAGATCAATTGAAAGTACGTTTTTACCTTATTTTATGTTTATAACTTAGTGATTTTGTTTTGTGCATGATTAGTGTGTATTTTTACATACCAGTAGTAGCTTCAGTATAATTCAGATATTCTCAGACAGAATTAGATTGTGCGTAGAATAGTAATAGCAATAAATTATCGTTACAATTCAGATTATTTCAGAACATCTATGATATGACAGGATAAGCTATTCGGATGGTGTCAGAATCCTTCGTCCAGCCTCGGATAACTTCAGAAATATTTCTGATTTTATATGCAATATCTGAAACATATATATCCAGACCTACTCCGATACTTTCAGTCAGCTCCAGATCCCGTTCTCACTGGGGCTCAATCCCAGCCTCAACCAAACAAAGTACAATTTTGTCAAAGTATTATTGTAAGCTAAATTGAATTTTTCAGATTTTTTAAACACTTATCACTCTCAAAAAAATCAGTGTATCAGTAGCCTTTAAGTTTTTTATGATTTTTTCAGTGATTTTTCTGGAAGTTTTTGAGTATTTTCTACCAAGATCTACTGGAAAACACATTAAAAAGGCAATTCTTTGTTCAATCTTTTTGTTTTTCAACTCAAGTCTTAAATTCAACTTCAATACTATTATTAATTTGTTGATATTTTATGTTCTGAGTAGTTAAAAGCTCAAATTCAGTCTCAACCTTACTTTTTTCAGTGCAAGAAATTAAGCTCAAATTTGACTGTCACCAGCTCACTTGTTCTGATGACTTGATTGACTATATGTGTTTATGCTGCTTATATTCATCAAAAAACACATGTGAAGAAATCTAAAGACTTTTAGTATAGAAGTGTAATCAACAACAAAATTAGCCAAGACCCATCCATCCAAAGGAAAAAGAGAAAAATAAATAAGAGTCAGCACTGCTGGCACCGGATTGTGTTTCCGTTGGAAAAATTCGAAAAGAAAGCTGTTATGCAATTTCCAATGTGCCAATTTTCAAAAGAAAAAGGCACTTTCCTTTGTTGAATGACTCTTTTTGTGGGAAATTAATACATCAGAAATAGCATAACAGCTTTCTTTTACACTTTTTCCACTGGAAACACTTTCCAGTATCAGCAGTGCAGGGACGGCGCATGTGCCGCCACGATATGAATAAATACATGTCAACGTGGGAAGTCAGTCGTCAACAAGGTCAAATACTTTGGTAATTAGTTAACCAATTACAACTTCAGCCCGCGGAGGATTTTTACTCATACGCGCTATCGTCATTGATCTTGCAGTTGGAGCTCTCTCCGTCCTCTAGGGAGCCCGACTTGAGAGAATGAACCAAGGTATATATATTCCTGAGCTTTCTTTACAGATTGCTGACGTTTTCGCTTAGAATTCGGTACCATTGAGGACCCTTACTCCTTTGATGACACAGCCTATGGAATGGATGAGGATGAAGATGGCTATGAGGAGATAACTCAAGAAGACTGTTGGACTGTCATTTCTAGCTTTTTCGAACAGAAGGGTCTAGTTCGGCAACAGCTGGATTCGTTTGATGAGTTTGTCCAAAACACCATGCAAGAACTGGTTGACGAGAATTCGGACTTGATACTTGACCAGGCGGATCAGCACACTGGACATGAAAGCGACATGACTCGGCGATATGAGATTAAGTTTGGCCAAATCTATCTTTCGCGACCAACAGTCACCGAGGCAGATGGCTCAGTTGTGCCTGTGTTTCCTCAAGAGGCGAGGCTGAGGAACTTGACCTATTCTGCCCCTCTGTATATCGAAATGAAGAAAAGAGTCCTCGTAGGGCGGGAAAGCGCAGATGGAATGCCAGGCGACATTGCTTGGGAGGCAGAACACGACGACAGCCCTGACGAAGCGACGAAAGTTTGGATCGGAAAAGTGAGGAATGCCCTTCACATGATGTATGTGGCTCTGACCGGTGTAGGTGCCGATCATGCTTCGGTCCACATTTTGCATCCTCCGCGATCTGGGAGACGAAGAACTCTACGACTTGAACGAATGTCCTTATGACTCTGGAGGATATTTCATCATCAACGGATCTGAGAAAGTTCTAATTGCACAGGAGCGTATGGCAACAAATCATGTCTATGTTTTTGCGAAAGCTCAGCCATCGCCCATCAGTTTTTTAGCTGAGATACGCAGTGCCGTGGAGAAAGGTGGAAAGACAATAAGCCAATTTCAGGTTAAGATGTTTCATAGGACCCAAGAGCGATCTGTGAGCATTATCTGCTGTGTTGATTGGCCCTTGATTTACCAAATAACCAGTCAGGGAACGTGATGAAGGCAACTATACCCTATATAAAAGTTGATATTCCGATATGGGTCGTATTCCGTGCTCTTGGTGTGATATCTGATCGAGACATTCTTGAACATATCTGCTACGACATGCAGGATGCACAAATGCTCGAGATGCTGAAGCCTTGTATCGATGAAGGTTTCGTGATTCAGGATCGGGAAGTTGCTTTGGATTTCATCGGAAATCGAGGAACCACTACTGGTCTTTCACGCGAGCGTCGTATACGTTATGCACAGGAAATCTTGCAGAAGGAGATGTTACCTCATGTGTCGATGGCTGAGGGTTCTGAGTCGAAAAAGGCCTATTTTTTTGGCTACATGATTCACAGGCTTCTGCTGGCTGCATTGGAACGGCGAGAGTTGGATGATCGTGATCACTTTGGGAAGAAGCGTCTTGACCTGGCTGGTCCTCTACTTGCCAACCTTTTCAGAATGCTGTTCCGCAAATTAACAAAAGATGTTTATCGTTATCTTCAAAAGGTTATCTTTCGTATATAAATTTACTCTTTATGCTTACGATCTCCGCAGTGTGTGGAGACTCATAAAGAATTCAACCTTGCGCTCGCTGTTAAACATCAAACTATCTATGCTTACGATCTCCGCAGTGTGTGGAGACTCATAAAGAATTCAACCTTGCGCTCGCTGTTAAACATCAAACTATCACTAATGGCCTCAAATATTCTCTTGCCACCGGCAATTGGGGTGATCAAAAGAAGTCGATGTCTGCAAAAGCTGGTGTTTCACAGGTCCTAAATCGTTACACGTATGCCTCCACATTGTCCCATCTTCGACGGTGTAACACGCCCCTTGGACGAGAGGGAAAGATTGCCAAACCCCGTCAATTGCACAATACGCATTGGGGAATGGTCTGTCCCGCGGAGACGCCAGAAGGTCAAGCTTGTGGACTCGTAAAAAATCTCGCCCTCATGTCATGTATCTCTGTTGGTTCATACTCTGCCCCTGTCATTGAGTTCTTGGAGGAGTGGGGCTTGGAATCACTAGAAGAAAACGCTCATTCCTCCACTCCTTGCACAAAAGTCTTCGTTAATGGTGTTTGGATGGGGGTCCATCGGGATCCTGCAAACTTGGTCAAGACTATCAAGAAGTTGCGACGGAAAGATGACATCAGCCCTGAGGTTTCCGTTGTACGGGACATTCGAGAGAAGGAACTGAGACTCTACACAGACGCTGGCCGTGTCTGTCGGCCCCTGTTTATCGTGGAAAATCAACAGCTTGCGCTTGAAAAGAAGCATGTTCGCTGGCTTAGCAATGGAAAAGATGATAATGGGACCGAGTACAAATGGGAGTCGCTGGTCAAGGGCGGTGTAGTTGAGCTCTTAGATGCAGAAGAGGAAGAAACAGTCATGATATCGATGACTCCAGAAGATCTTGAAACTTCTAGGTTGCAACAGAGTGGTGTCAACCCCGCTGTTAACGAAGATTTTGACCCTGCAGCTCGACTCAAGGCCGGAATCAACTCCCATACTTGGACTCATTGCGAGATTCACCCAAGTATGATTTTGGGTATTTGTGCCAGTATCATTCCATTCCCTGACCACAACCAAGTAAGTACCGTTGAATCTTGTTATTATTTCTGTGCTGACAATATATATCAGTCCCCTCGTAATACATACCAGTCCGCCATGGGTAAACAAGCGATGGGAATTTTTTTGACGAATTTCCTCATCCGAATGGACACCATGGCCAATATATTATATTATCCTCAAAAACCTCTCGCTACGACAAGGTCAATGGAGTACCTGAAGTTTAGAGAGCTTCCTGCTGGCCAAAATGCCATTGTTGCCATTCTATGTTACAGTGGCTACAACCAGGAAGATTCCGTCATCATGAATCAAAGTTCGATCGATCGTGGTCTATTCAGAAGTATCTATTATCGAAGCTACATGGATCTCGAGAAAAAGAGTGGCATCCAACAGTTGGAAGAGTTTGAAAAGCCTTCTCGAGATAATACTCTTCGCATGAAACATGGGACATACGATAAACTTGAGGATGATGGGCTGATTGCTCCCGGCACAGGTGTTGCGGGTGAGGACATTATCATTGGGAAAACGGCACCTATCCCTCCCGAAAGCGAAGAATTGGGGCAGCGTACTCGAACTCATACTCGTAGGGACGTCTCAACGCCTCTAAAGAGTACAGAGAGCGGGATCGTGGACCAAGTCCTGATTACGACAAACTCTGAAGGACAAAAATTTGTCAAGGTTCGGGTTCGGTCCACTCGTATACCTCAAATCGGAGACAAATTCGCTTCTCGCCATGGTCAGAAAGGTACTATTGGAATCACGTACCGTCAAGAGGACATGCCTTTCACCTCTGAAGGGATTGTTCCTGATATCATTATTAATCCACACGCTATCCCCTCTCGTATGACCATTGGACACTTGGTTGAATGTCTGCTTTCCAAGGTTGCTACGCTTATTGGAAATGAGGGTGATGCAACACCCTTCACCGACCTGACAGTGGAGTCGGTGTCCACTTTCCTCCGGCAGAAAGGCTACCAGTCACGTGGTTTAGAAGTCATGTATCATGGTCACACTGGACGTAAACTTCAAGCTCAAGTTTATCTTGGTCCAACGTATTACCAACGTTTAAAGCATATGGTTGATGATAAGATCCACTCGCGTGCTCGCGGTCCTGTTCAGATCTTGACGAGGCAACCTGTAGAGGGTAGAAGTCGAGATGGTGGTCTTCGTTTTGGAGAGATGGAACGTGATTGCATGATATCTCATGGCATTGCAGGTTTCTTGAAAGAGCGTCTCTTTGAAGCGAGTGACGCGTATCGTCTTCATGTTTGTGACATGTAGGTTTCCTGGTTCCATTTCTTGACGCGTATTTTTTATCAATGGCTTTGCAGCTGTGGCTTAACAGCGATCGCCAACCTAGTGGGTTTTCTTTACCTCAGTACTAATCAGTGACTAACCATCTTTTTCCTCGTCCCAGAAAAAGCAAAGCTTCGAGGTGAATATTCTAATTCATCATTTCGAGATGCAAAGCCTAATGTTCTTCACAGTGCCGGGCTTGCAAGAATAAGACAGCTTGCTCACAGTTGTACATTCCTTATGCAGCCAAGTTGCTTTTCCAGGTATCTTGAAATATTCTTTTAACTTTTGTTGTCTCTTACTAACCGCCTCATCTCAGGAACTGCAAAGCATGAACATAGCCGCTCGGTTGTACTCAGTGTCTTCTGGACGTATTCGGGATTGATGTAAGAATTGCTACAATGTATGATATTAGTAAAAGCTTGTTATGTATTATCAGAATAATGGCCACATCTAGTGCTTAATCATCTCGCAAGTTGTCTCCCATGAGTCCCTGCCGTTCGTGATTGTCCATACTTCCATGCCTTTCAACAGAGAGCCGACGTTGTTTAGCACTGACATGATCCTCGCCATCGCTTCCTGGATCCTCATCTCCAATTTCGAAAACAACCTCAGGGTGTGCCGGCCCACCACGTCCACGATCCGCCACTAGAGTGGCATTATCATCGTCGTCTCGTGCACGCGTCCTACGATTTAATGCCTCTAGGTCGTAGTCTTCCGCATCTTCCTCATCTTGAGCAATTTCATCTGACATTGCCAATGTAGAGGCAAGAGACAGATAAGAAAAATCAACTTCAAAAATAAAATAAAAAACGCATATCTTCTGTTGTTTGCAGATGGACGCCAAAGAATTGATATGGAGGCAAACGCAGCAAAATAGAGCAATGCTAGCCAGCCATCCAAAAGCCACCATCGAACACGCCAGGAATTTGCCGCGTAATCTGATAAAAGAGATTGAACCGGTGTGTCTTGCCCTAGTGTTGATGTAGAAGACCAACCTTCAGCCAAACGCCCTGAGAATGACAAGGAAGAAACGACAAAGAAGATGGCAATAACAACGACAGCTCCTAGAAGGATATAATATAAGCGCTGAAACATTTTTAGCTTGTATTTTTGCTTGCGGGCGCGAAGTTGCGCAATGGTTGCTACTCAAGAGGGTTAGTGATATTTCACGTAACGATGTACGATGTACAAACCATTCAAGGAATATATAATCCACAGGAGGAAACCACTTAACGTGAACGCAAGTGGAATCACGAACATCAAAAGGACGAGAGCGGACGTTGATTCTAACTCGAGTTCGACGATACCGACCGCATATAGGACTGTATAGCTTTACTAAAGGGAAGGAAACATATAGACGCGCCTAAACTTACTTCCGAAGATAAAATGTGCGCCGGCCAGGTATAGCTTTACTAAAGGGAAGGAAACATATAGACGCGCCTAAACTTACTTCCGAAGATAAAATGTGCGCCGGCCAGAATTTGACACCTTAACATAGTCCGGCCTAGGGATTCACGGACGACGCTAAGCCCCAACGAAACGACTAACAACATAAAAAAAGACATTGCGTTGCGCGCCGCATCCAAAATAGCAACTGTTTATTTCGGTCAACTTTCGTAAAAAGCTGTTCCAACTTCCATTCTTACCAACGATAAGAAATACAGTTGCTGCTGTACCTCTTCCGTGCGAGTTGAGATACCTGTAATATCCTGCAATCACATAAGATTCGGATACATATAAACAGAAGAACGTATAAAATACCCCAATTTGCAACCATCTCAATGAGCAATAAACCCACAAGGCCAGAGAGGTAATACTGTAGCACAGCGTATGTGCGTGTGAGAGTGAGACCGACAGTACAAAACGAATAAATCTACCTGGATGGGCAGCAGTTCATATTTATGCTGATAGCACAACCATCCCCACACCATCGCAAAAATAGCATAGACGAGAGTCATTGCGAAGTAAAACTAGATAGGAACAAAGTAGATTCAGCAGATAAAAACACGATACATGCTCACGTACGTTTACTTTTGGATAATCAGATGCAGGTAGCTTGCCATTGAAGGTGTTTTGGAAGAGTACACGACCAGTATACGAAGGATGATAGGGAACATCTGTGGCAGCTCGTTTCGAGTGCGCATTCACAGTAACGGGAACAACGGCTACAGTGAATGTAAGTTAGAAGCGAGCGACAAAATGAGGAGTCCTTGCCTACACAGTAATAGCCAGTCTTTTGAACAGGGTAATGTATTGGCTCGGTGTAGGGATAAAGGTCAGTAAACTCTGTCTGACGCCGAGAAACCGGAAAATATTCAGACGGCAAGCCCTGTCGTCGCCATGGGGAGGTATAATTGCTGGCAGGGGGCGTTGGGTTACCCGCTGGATTATTCCAAAAACCGCTGCGTGTGACATTCGTATCTTTTGTGGGCTTTTTGTCAGCAGGAAGTTCAACTCTGGCAGACCAAAAACTGGTCTGATTTATTTGCTTCCCACTAGGCAGGTCGAAGATAAAACGGCCCAGCTGGTCTCTGGTACACGTTCCTTCGGTTACTGAATGCGCGGTGCAGACATAGGTTTTCTTAGAGCAGATTCAGGTATCAAATGGGACAAAGAGCAAAGCATTGACGTTACTTACAGGTAGATCGTCGTCTATAGTGTCTGTAGACTTTCCCAGATATCCTACATCAGCCCATTCATAAATTACCATTGCAACCTGGCCTTTGGAGGTAGCTTCAAAGCTGACTGCACAGGCACGTTAGACAATGAGTTCTAATTGATATAAAGAAGGCGCACCGTTGATATATGTCGACTTGCTTGCCCACATGCCAGTACATATTTGACGGTAGTAGTCTGGTCTAGGGTAAGTTGCAAGGATTGATTGGGAGACAGCCAGCCCCACCTGTATCGAGGATGGGGACCTCGTACGCCAAGGCTGCAAGAAATAACGAAAAGAAGAATAAGAGATAGAGGAGCGAGCCATGAGAGACGGTGGTAGCCATGAACAGCCTTTTTATTTGGACATGTTCGTCACGTCTGGGATCGACATCATCAGCCGGTAACTTATGTAAGGCACACCGAGGCTTCTTTGTCTCCCTTATTATCATGCTCGGCGACGACGACGACGTCTTCGACAGTGTCACCTGGGAATCCCCAGCACCCGCTGCTTCTTACAACAATGAACCTATCTCATCCGGTCCTGGTTTTAGACAAAGCACAACCGACAGCAACGAGGGACCACATGATCCAAAATGGGAAGGATACCTTATTACCTCCGTGAAGGATCCAGTCAAGGAACTTGCAGAAACCAAAGACGCATATGTTTCTTACCTGGTACAAGCAAAGGTACCCACTTCTTACTCGACTAACACGCTCCTGGCCTGAAATCTGACCCAAGACAAACTTGCCTATCTTCTCCACACCTAACCCATCAGCTCGCCGTCGCTTTCAAGATTTTGTCTTTCTCAGAGAAAACCTTGCTCGAGACTTTCCTGCGTGTGTCGTTCCACCCTTACCAGATAAGCATCGCTTAGGTATGACCTCATACTATACTGTCAGCATTGAGCTCATATTTCCCAGAATACATTACTGGTGATCGCTTCAGCCCAGAATTCATGGAACGGAGACGAAATGAGTGAGCGATAGTTCACCTATCGATGTGGGGCTGAGTCTGAGTATCATTGTTCTAAGTCTTGCTCGATTCTTGCAACGGCTGTCGCGGCATCCCACGTTACAAAGAAGCACACTTGTCCGCGCCTTCCTCGAGTCCACCGAATGGGTGAGATAACTGCTTTTGCTTCTCTAGTGCTTTGAATGTACTTGTATCGCAGCATGTCCATATGCATCAACATGTTGCACATCCCCCAGGGCCAGAACCTTCCCCTAGTATCATCGACAACATATCAGACACGCTTTTGAATGCTTTTGCCCGTGTTCGCAAGCCGGATGAACGGTTTCTGGACATGCGCGAAGGAGTCGACAAATTTGAAGAGGGTCTGGTTCTGACTGAACGGTTATATACGCGAATTAGAGGAAGAACAAGTGGTGAGTTTGCTTTCTACGCCTTTTGGCGCTCGTTATCCAGTCTATTGTCTGAGGCTAAATGAGATCATAATTTGGAATCTGGTGAAGATCTCACTGCAGATTACCATGACCTTGCGGTTGCAGTTCAGGGCCTAGGATTTCTTGAATCAGGTATCACCGACCAGCTCAATCATTTCTCGAACACACTGTTGGAGTTTTCTGCGCTTCTACGTCACACAGTGCGTCTAATACATTTGTGTTCAACCGCGAACATGATCGTAATGATGTCTAGACACAAATTACAACTGACCCCCTCTTGCTTCACTTACATTCGCTCCTGAGCTACTCCCATGCTAACCGTGCTGTTCTTAAGCTGAGAGATCAGAAGCAACTTGACTTTGAGGAGCTTTCTGATTACCTATCTGGTGTAACATCCGAACGTGATCGACTAGCTGCTGTCATTAGTGGCCATGCTGGCAGTACCGGTCTCGGTCTTGGTGCCTACATAAAGGACCGCGTCGACGCGATCCGTGGGGCCGATGATGACCGCAGCCGAGTCGAAAAGATGAGAAAGTTGGACATCAAGATAAAGGAGGTTGGTGCACAGAAACGAAGCACCTCATCACCGTTTTCTCATTTTGATGTAGTTGCAAGACGCTGTTACAACAGCACATGAGACTTCAGATGCATTTAGTGAAGAAACTCTTCGCGAGCAATCCATCTTCCAGTTTGGCAAGGAAGCAGAAATGAAGGAGATACTCGGGAATCTTGCAGATGGACAAATTGAGTTCTACAAGGCGGTATGTGATGACATCAATATCCAAAATAACGAAGGCTGATAATCGTGTCTAGGCGATGGAGGAGTGGGAGAGAATTATACCCATTATACAACGTATACGCGTGGACGTGTAGTAACTGTAGATTAATGCACTTATATGAATTCATCCTGATGTCCTTGATCCTTCTGCCCCTTCTAATGGACTCGTAACTCCAACGGGTGTTTGCTGTGTGGCCCCAGTCGCTTTTTTAGCTGCTGCCTGTCGATCACGCTCCAATTTAACACCTGACTCCTGCACCGCTAAGGAGAGCTACCCCACTGTCAATGTTGACAACAAGTGGCGAAAGTCGCGTTAGCTCACATTAATAACCCCCGTGTTGACTGCCCGAATCATCTGTAACTCGGCTTTATCATCGGCACCTGGTGTTGTGTCTTGAGCATTGGCGGGTATCCAAGGTGGTGGTTCCTATCAATATTTACAGTCTGTTCTTCATAGTTGTGAGCGTATGACGCACGGTGGGCTGTTTTGCAGACGGAGTCGTATTATCCCGGAGCTCAAGGACTATTGCAAAGGAAAGATCGCCCTCCACTATTATAGGGGCGAGTTGAGAATCTGCCATTGCTAGCTTGACGAGGAACGCTCGGAAATACTGCCCAAGGGTCTGGGCAGTCATAGCTTCTTCAATGCTGCCATTTCACGCGCGTAAATAATGGGATCCGCTTCGCCAAGGCAAGAAAAACTATACCTTGTATCTTTGTTAAATGCCTCGACTTGTATCATGTTCTCCACAGAAAAAATGAAGCGTTCCAGCGCCACTTGGTCCTTGTCCTTGATGACTATCACGACCTTGTCTACATTCCCCTTCACTTCCCGTGAATATACGTCCCCTTGGTTTGCATTCCACGCACCGAGACAAGTTCCTCGGCAATGGCTTTAACCGCTCCAGAGATGTAATCGTTAAGAGCGGGATGTCGTGATTGGAAGACGGGAGTATTGTATTTCTTGCGGCGCACAAACAAGTCTGCTGGGTATACCTGCCGCACATAGAGAATGGTATGAATCGCGACTTCGACTGACGCAACCACATTCATTTAGTCACTTGGGGAGAGTAAGGTTGTGTCACACTACTCACTGAATTCGGCGATTCCTTTGACGGTCTCTGCATCGTGGCCTCATCATGGAGATTGAGAGAAAAGACAGATATTGATGTACACACGGTTGAAGGTCAGTGGCGCTGGTGAAGTCATCTTCACATAGCAAACCTGACAACTATGGTTGTGGTATGAGTGAAACCTGATCCGGCCCGTGATTCCGGCTAGCCCATATTCTGACAAGCTCTACATATCCGATTCCAATGGTCGAGGATTCTTGAAATCCAAGTGGTTAAGACAAGTCGTAAAATAATTCTATAGGCAATTACTACATGTATCGAAGTTGTCCATGTTACGCCTGCCAATATAATCTCATATTGCGGGGCATAAGCTATGAGTGCTCAATCAGTCAGGTTTGCTAAGACACCACAATGGAACCTACAGGTCATATTTGACTAAATCATCAGCATTCACTACAGCGGACGCAATGAACGACCGCGCCTCAACCCATACCCAAACCTGTAGACAATGTGACGCAGATCGATCTTCAAAGGGTAGAATCACATACCTTCAGCAAGGCTCCAAGATTGCTAGATGGCAGGTTCTTCGTCATGGATTCTCTCGTAGCCATCTGGCCACCAAGTTGTCTCAAAATCGGCAAGGCACTTGCGAATAGATCCAAGCCCGGATCGAGCTGACGACCAATGCCCTCTAACAACAATATCGAAATAACGGTGTTGATAAAATCGCCTTCCATCTTTACATGGTGCACCCGCACTGCCTTTAATACCTCAGTGAGGAGGTCGGAAATTTTGATCTGGCCGAGGGAGAATGTTTTGCGCTTTACGCTGAGTACAAGATGTTGCATTTTGAGAGCAAAGGTTTCGGTATCAATAGCGAGTTCGGGTGAACGGGAGCGCTCTATCATGAGCTGACCAGTGCGGTAGCCATCAAACTCAGCAACGGCACGGAAAAGATCGAGAAAATTTCTACGGTTTGTGGCATCGAGCGTCGTAACGAGGCCCGCGTCAATGAAAACGATTTCCGGAATGTAACCTTCTAGCTTGATGGCAGTGAGCTCAGATGCCCAAGCTGAAGGTGATGGAATGAGGGCACGCAGACGAGAAACTATCTCATCTGAATTATTATGGTTGGCTAGGGGAATTTGAAGTGTTTCGTCATGATTTGAGAACGTATTATGATATAGGTTGGTGAGAAGCTCTCTAGTTGAGGGGGGTTTGGTGAACTTGATAAGGATGTTTCCCGGATGGAGGTCTGAATGTACGAAATTGTCGAGGAGAAGCATGTTCTACCCGTGGCAACCTACATTGAGTACGTAAAAGATGGCTGATAAAAGACGACTGACCAAGAAAGCATCTAGACCGCTGGTCGCTATTTGTTCGTCATATGGACCACCACCATTTCTGAGGAACACTTCAAGAGGTAGCGCATTCTCATACTCCTCCACTAAGATGTCCTTTGTCGACCACACCTTTAGAGGTCTCGGGAACGTCACTGAGACATTTCTATTAGAGAAATTGTGCTCGAATGCCAGTAGATTTTCGGCTTCATTCCTCAGGTCAAGCTGTTGGAACATCATAGTCCCAAATACCTCTACTTCTTGTGGCAGAGATAACCATTGCATTCCAGGGAGGAGAGAGATAGCACGAGCGAAGAAAGACATGATAGAAAGGTCGCGAGTAATCATCTTGGACACGCCAGGATGCAGGATCTTGATAGCGACTGACGCGGTGGGTACAGACGGTGGAGGATCCTTCAGAATCGCTGGAGCTATGGCTGCTGCTGGCGTCTTTCTCGAACGTCGAGGACCAAGGTATGATGGTGGTATCAGGTCCTGCTTGAGAATTGCTCGGTAAACCTAGAAGGAATTTACGGGCCTGTAGATAAGTAAGACCGGGACTGCACACCTGCGCAATAGCTCCGGTACCGATAGGAGTCTCATCGAACTCTTCAAAAACCTGGTCAAAAGGACGTTGGAAGACTCTCTCTATGACGTATTTAGTATGTTCGATGGAGTGGGGAGTGCCCTGGGAGTGCAGAGCTCCTAGACGTTCGCAAAAGAGTGACGGAAACAGGTCCGCACGGGATGCCGCCCACTGAGCTAACTATGGTCGCTTGTAAATCAGTGGATTTCGCCAGTGTAGCGATACTCACTTTTACAAAAGTCGGCCCTGCAGCTTCCATTCTGCTAACGAGAAAGCCGTACCACCAAACTGCACCCCACCTATCGCCTCGATATTTTTTCCTCGGCTTTCCAACAAGAAGCATGGGACTGGATAATAGAACGGGCACAAAGAGGGCGAACAGATAGATGAAACGTTTGGCCGTAAGAAGGGGTTCCCATATCTTTCTACGAAGAAAGGCGTGTATTCGTGCCGTAAGGGTGTAATTTGCCTCGGATGGTGATGCTATGATCAAGTTTTGGGATTTTTCAACAGTGGGACATGGGCAAGGGATGAAAGTGGGAGAGGAAAAGATGTTTGGGAGAAGAGATTGCGGGCGAGGAGCAAAGTAGAGGGTTGCCCCTCCAAGTAACGGAACGAGCCAAAGAGTTTTTCGATAGGCAGCGTATGTTGGAGGTGGGGGACTAGCGCAGGTGGAAGCACGTCGGATGGCAGGGAAAAGACGGGACCGCGATGTCGGGGCCAATGAGGACCGCAGCGCTGTGCGGTAGAGACGACAAGAGGCCATGACTATCCATCCACGGACGTTGGACGAAACGCGTCCTGTGACGTCGTGACTGCAGTGGCGCCTAAGTCAGAACTAGAAGCAACTTTGCACACACACAGGGTCACTCTTTTGCTCGTTACGTAACCTCTTTTCTTGAGAGGGCGCTATCTAGAGCTGGGTACCTTGTTCGCTCCACTACCTCGTTGCGCCGGTCGTCGAATGCCTCCTCCCTATGCCTTCGTGACTCTGACTTCCTCCGATTCCTATCTGCCTGGTGCTCTTGCTCTCGCTGGTGCACTCAAAGATGTCCATCCATCTCCCGCTGTCCCCCCACAGGTCGACTTCCTCACAGTATCCCTTGTGACCCCAGAATCCGTTGACGTGTCTACTATCAAACGCCTGCGAGAAGCATTTGACGTCGTTATCGGTGTTGAGACGATTCTCCAGCAGGACGAGGCTGGATTAGCACTGCTTGGTGAGTGCTTTCCCAACCCTACGCGTCTTCTCGCTGTTCTACTATGTAAAGTTGGTTCTGTCCTCCGAGAAATCCTTTGAGACGTTTCCAAGGACTTTTGACGCGTTTTTGAGTCTAACGCGCCGAATCGGAGCTAACTTTATTGTAGGTCGGCCTGACCTCAACACTGTCCTGACGAAACTGCATGTATTTCGCCTCACACAGTTCTCCAAGATCATCTTTCTTGATGCCGATGTTCTACCCATTCGTCCCCTTTCACATCTGTTCACCTTGCCGCATGAATTCTCTGCATCTCCAGATGTTGGATGGCCCGATATTTTTAATTCCGGGGTGATGGTTCTGACTCCAGGAGAAGACAAATTTAATGAGCTTCGTGAGTTGCTCAAATCTAAAGGTACTTGGGATGGGGGTGATCAAGGGCTTCTCAACGAATGGCGAGGGAATAATTGGAACCGACTCAGTTTCACGTACAATACTACCCCGACTGCCGCATATACGTGAGTCTCTTAACCGATTACTCTTTTGTCCTTCAATCTTATTTATGCTCATGGTAGTTATGCGCCTGCATATGAACGATTCGGTTCTCAAATATCTGTCATCCACTTTATCGGCCCAAACAAACCTTGGAATTCCCTTTCCTTCCGTTCCCCTTTCTCAAGCCAGCCCATCCAATCGGCTACGACCGCTCGCCAAGCTTATGATTACGACTCCCTTGTAAACCAGTGGTTCAACGTCTATGATCGACATTACCGCTCTCAACTCGTCCAGCAACCACGTTTCGAGGCTAGGCATTATCAGTCGGCATGGAACCAAACAGCCGTACCACCTCCGTCACAAGACGTACTAAACCTGGATCAATTACGACGATTAGCCATTGAGGGTATAAGCGCTGCATCTACAACTCCGTACGACCGTCCTCTTGATGAACAACGCCCTCGAGGCCAATATCAAAGCATGCCACTCGAAGGGCGAGTGGATTTGATGCCACCTAAAGCAGAGGCGTCAGTTGAAGTGTCATTGACCGTAGACATGGTAGACGCATTTGAAGAAGAGAAACGTTCGGAATCGCTGTCTACAACATCCTTCGAAGAAGATCCGCGCACGCCCGTCCCGCGCACTATCGACCTCCCTGGACAAACTCCCTTACGATGGTATACACTTCCAACACCTGGCCCGGATGATTTACCTCCTAGTCCCCATATCCGGTCGATACCCCTTCCACCCGTGACACCAGGTGTCGGGCGCGACACGCCCACTCTGTTATCGTTCTCGACTCCATCAGCACCCGAAAGTCCTTCCAACCGTCTATCTAAACTCAAGTCACGACAATTAGAGCATCACAGAATTCTTTCGCCTCTGCCAGCTATTTTCACCAAGCCTGACCAGCATAAACCGCCCGCTCGCCCGCACTCTCCTACAATGCTCATATGGAACCCAGCTATTGAGCCGCCACCGACTGGAACTCCCGCTGTTACTGCTTTCCCCACTGATACGTACTTTCCAAATGCTTGGGACGCGTCTCCTGTGAAGCTGGATAAGCAGACGCATCAAGAGCCCCGAACTCCACTTCCTGATTCTAAAGCTCTCTTTGAACCCTTGCCGCGGACTGATATCCCTGAAACACTAATTAGACAAGGCCATTATCGAAACGTAACGGGAGAAAATCACGAAGGTGCTACTCCTAGCCCGGACAGCACAAAGGTAAAACCCGTGTTTCCTTGGGAAGAGAGGCCGCGACATCTTCCGGGTAGAGTCTTTCCCGTCGTTGATTCTCCCAAACCTGCCCTTTTTCTAAGTCCGGAAAGCCAGTCAAGCCGGACATCTTCTGAGTTGCCCACTACACCAGAAATGAAGCCGGGGACCCCTCCGCGTATGCTGTCCCCACTTCACGGAGCGCCCCCCTCGTTCACGTATCCGAACGCTTGGGACACTGATCCCAGTATTAAGAAGTATGCATCTCGTCTTGTGCGTCCGCCAGCCACTCAAACGTTGGCGCCAGCTTTCGAGGAGGGATGGGAGAAGGCAAAGAACAGCTGGGATGACAAGGTAGAGGCCAGCAGTAGGGATGGCGACGTGGAAGATGAAGGGGAAGACAGCGAAGAAGAAAAGGCAGTCGAGAAGGAGGATGAGAAGCCAATTGAGGACATACTAGAGCCCAAGTCTATGAATCAAATCCGCTCAAGACGAGGTTCCTCGGCCTTGACGGTTCGCAGCGTTGTTGAAACACTGCAATACCGCGATATTGGTGTTCAAACTGAAGCGCGGGAGTTGAAATCTGAAGGCGTTCAGACGATTTCTCCTCCACCGCTTAAAAACATTGAAGCACCTAAGAAGCCCACGTTGTCGGGCAAGCGCCACTGGACGCCGGCTAGCCGGCCCAATATCCCTCCTTCTGTCACGATGCATGACGCTGAAAGTGCGCAAGGCGATTCACCCACTTCAACTTCTTATCCTACTGCTGAAACTCGGCTGCGTTCACCCACTCTTCGATCTCCCAGTACGCGGTTGCCCATCCCGCCCATCGCATCCCCTCCTGTTCATTCGAGGAGTGCCTTCATTTCTCAAAATCGAGTAGCCTCGTCCCCTGCTAGCAGTACATCCGTCATCAGTCGTCAGGCGTCGAACGACTCCTCGGTTGCGTCGCCTATCTCCTCAGTCGGTCCACTATCTCCGTCGGAAGGGCAAACCATCAGTTCACCTCGAAAAAGTGGTCGCGTGTGGGACCCCGCCCGTGGTGTAGAGCTATTCAAACGTGGATCCGAGGAGGTGCTTGCGCGCTTCCTGAAAATGGGGACCTGGGAAGACGAACGCTAATCAGTACGTGAGTTGTGCCTATTCTACCTTTTAATATCAGCAGGTTTTATCAATGTTGGTATGACATACCCTTTCTACCTCTCGATTTCGCAGGCCTGCGCGTATGTTCGAGGAGGTTGCCCTTTCTGTCACTTAGTTTCCGTTCGGACTTTGTATCATGCTTTCTGGGAGACGTATCCTTCCTGTTTGTTTTCATTATCCTTCAGCATTGCTCATTGGTCTTCCAATATGTCTCCATACATTATCCGAAGAACTACTTTTCCCATGCTACTCTTTAGATACCTACACCAAAAACAACTTGACCAAAAAAGTATATGGACAACGCCGAGTGCCATAAGTAGACTGTCTATACCTCCTATAGAGTTTTCTTTATTCATACATATGTTCTGTCGTCATCGCGCATGCAATAATGATGTCATACTCCGTTCACTTCGAAGTATAAACGCCAACTATATACATTTATTTTGTAACGTTCATTCGACATGTCTAGTGGCCATATCTTCAATGTTCCCGAAGTTCATGGCAAAGGGTGCGTCCCTCATATATTTTTGCCTGGCATATTTTGGACGAACCTTCGTATAGGGCTGCTGAGCTTGAGACGACTGCAGCAGAAGCGCAGATAGAAGCACCGACCTCTCAGATTGCTCGTGAAATTGAAGAGAACGCGGAGCATGTTCACGATGCTGCAAAAGACGCAGCAGACGTTGCGAGGGTGAGCGTTGTCAAACTTGCTGCTTGATTACAGCTTTCCTACCTCGCTTCTCGTTCTAGCACAAAGGTCCGGCATTAACTGGGACGAATCCTTCTGCTGTAGAACAGCTACAACAGCAGGCATCAGAAAAAACCAATGCAGCCTCAGCAGAAGGTCAACGCGATGTCAACGCTATCAAAGCAGCCGGCTCAAGTTATATTGAACAAGCGAAAGAAGCCGTCGACACGGCCATTTCAACCGCCCAGGCATGTATATGGCCTTTTCCTTCGCGGCCACGAGTGTTAGCTAATCCGTTTGCTTAGCACTATCTTCCTGATAGTATTGGGGGCGACGCTGGTACGATGCATGAAGCATTTGAGAAGGCAAAAGATGCAATGCAAGGTGCATTTGGGACTGCAGGCACAGCGCCTGTGTCTTCAACGCCGTCATCTTCTACTGGTGTTCCTGCGACCAGTGCACCCCTCGAAAGCGGGCCGCACACTGTTAACAACCCGTATCCTGCAACAACGACTAGTCAAGCGACACGAGTGGCAGATAATGCTTCGTAGGACGATTTTGCTCATCAGTTGTATTACATAGTACATACATGTAATTCATAAATCCATGTATCCGATTTTGTTCGGGTACCGTTCAAAGTGGCGTGTAGATTGATGAGATTGATGATGTCACTCACTCCTATAAATCAGATTCGGTCTGTATTTTTGCTGTCAACACAGGTTATACCCAACACACACCATGGTAGGACCCCTCCCTCTTGTCTATGCTCATCCGATCTCATCCGATATACTCTAGGATAGCTTCATTGGCCTCGCGAAGAAGGGTCTCGAGACTTACAACGAGTCCCACTGTGCGATCGATCAATCTCTACAGATAACATATCACTGACAATACCTTGTCTTGTAGCTGGTGTGAATAAGACTGGTGGCGAGGAATTCAATTCCCCAGATAATACTGCGCCCGGTTCTGGAGGAAGAACAAACAGTGAGAATCATATTGCTAAGTGATCCGATGTTATCTAACATTGAGTCTAGTCAACCACGATGAGGCTATCGAGAAAGCACATGCACACGGATCCGGCGATAAGGATCTCTTCCAGACCGCACTTGGTTTCCTCGGTCAAAATAAGGTATTTCTTTTTCGAAATTTGCCTCCTCTCATTAGTGATTGCGGTCAAAATTTTACAGGAGGACCATGAGAAGCCAGTCGATGAGGACGAAGTGACCGATGCCCATCGCAAGGCTTACGATGAAGGAAATACTTCTGGCATGAGTGCCAAGTCCATGGGCGGTGCTGCTGCCTTGCAGGTAAATCTTGGCTTTGTCTTAGTCTTAATAATAGACATTGGACTGAATTATTACAGGTCCTCAAGCAATTCACCTCGGGAGGCAAGAGCGGAGGTTCTCAGACTGAGCTCATCAGCTTGGCGATGGCGGAAGCAACAAAGCTGTTTGACAAGTCCGGAGGAGCCTCGTCAGGTAACAAGCAGGATGCTGTCAATGGCGCCGCGATGACAGTCATGAAGTTGTTGGTGCAGTCTAAATTGGGTGGGGGAGCAGCGCCCTTCATCGGTGGCAGCCAATCTGGAGGCCTGAGTGGATTGATGGGCTTGGTGAGTGATTTGAGACATTCGGCCATGATGAGCACCGATTGATGACGCCTCTGTAGGCTTCCCAGTTTGCGAAGTAGAAACTGAAGTTGATACTGAGTCTCTCACGATATATAAACATGGCCATGTATTTTGTATTTGATATCTCGTGATTCAAGAAGTCGCTCAATCTTTATCATGCGCAGTGATTACATTGGTACATTATGTGTAAGTATTGATACATTGAGGTGTTGATTGTTATACTATGATAAATCAAAGCAGGGGAGTAAGGTAGATAATCGGAGGAAAGCAAAAAAGATCTGGAAATGCTGCAGCGCGGATGATCCATAGGCGTATAAGAGCTGGTATATTGATATGCATTGAGGTCATAACGTTGGACATTCAGTGCAGATAGTTCCGCGATGAATGTGCAACAGGTTTATCAAAGCTAAACGAATAGTCTTGCTTTGGCTGAGTAGTTGCTGGAAAGGCGAACGACTTTCCGACCGAAGAAGCATGGTCTGCCAGATCATCGGTATAATCAAAGTCCACACCAGAAACAGATACAGCGGGTAAATCTGTGTCTTCAGAGAGCGAAGAAGATGATAGAATTGGAGTCGTAGGAGAACTTGATGACGAACTACTGCTGGACGATGACGATGGCCGTCGACGTGAAGCAGTGCAATTGTACAACGGCACATTAGAACTGGACGGCGACGGCGAACGCGTAGGCGCTGGAGAGGCGTCGGATAGAGCAACACTTTCGCGGGAATGGGCTCTTTTGTGCTTGGGAGAACGTCTGGGGAGGTCAGGGAATTTCCGGCGGGGCGGGGTCGCGGAGTGAGGTTGCAGTGAAACAAGCGTTGCAGATACGTTGGAGGGTGCAGTATATTTTAACGGAAGGGTGGAAGGTATTGTCGCGGGAATAGTGGTAAGTTTTTTCGCAGGACAGATTGAAGATGTGGATGGAATGAATGCAGGATGGGGAGCGGGACAATAAGGAATATATCTGCTAGCACACCAGGATTGTGAAACCTGAGAACGAGAGATCTTCGACTCGGAAGTCCTAAGGTGAAGTTTTTGATTGAACTCTAATATGAATTCACTCATATTAATTCGTGGCTGAGAGGGACGAGAAGGGCCAGCAGGCTTCCGAAACCAAGTTGGGGACGGAAATCTATACGTTCGCTCTGTCAAAAAACAGTCGACGTCACGATGCACGTAGATCACTGGGAAAGCTCGATGCGACCGAGGAGGATTGAGAGGGTTAGACTCAGTGGTGTCAGAGACGGGAACTGAGACAGGAAGTGGCGTCTTTTTTGGTCGCTAAAAATGCAAAGATGAGGTCATGATGGGAAGCATGAATGTACACATACGGTTTGTTCCATATCTGAAAAAAAATCATCTCCGGCAGGACTTGGGTTCCTCAAAGGTTTCCGTTTGTCAACGGGTATAGTGAAGTAAGGCATCTTCTCTTCGAGAGACCTTAGAGAAAGCTCGGAAGGAAGTGGTCCATCTGCCAATTTCCGTAGCACCCTTCCCTCCTTCTTCGCACGGTTGCGATGGTTTTGGAACTGGGTAGCATAAATTCTTCAGCAATAAAGAGTAAAAGAAATGACTTTGCTCACCCAAACTTCGATTTGTCGCGGTGTCATCATAGATTTTCTTGCCAGGACGGCTCTGTCAGGCGCAGAAGGATACGCATTGTATGAGAAGTATTTCTCTAATAGAGGTGTATATTCCTGTACGTAGATTTATCGGTAGGCATTTCTCGAACAGGAAAAAAAAGAAACGTACGTGGTTGAAACCAGGTTTCTTTTCAATCGTAGAGGGCTGGACCTTTGCTACGGCATCACGCGCGCGAGAAAGTGCATTTTCCGCCCAACAACGCGTCTTCTGGGAATAAGCGGCAGTCCAAGCTTCGATCATAGCCTGCAACTCCTCCTGACTGAGATGATTCTTGGCGGACGCCTTTACAAACGCGCTTTGCAGTGAAGTTTGGCATTTTTGGCGTAAATCGTCTGCTGATTTGAGGTATGCATCAGATATTTGCTGCGCAACGGCGGATTTCAGCCCAGTCTCTTCTAAATCTCGGGTAATCGCAGTTGCTCTGGGTAGCTCAGGTAGTTGGGAACCCGCAAAAAGAGAGGATTGTTCGCCGGGCAGAGAGGGGCCTACGCCATTGCGTCCCAATAAAAAATCCTTATGACTAGCTGCAAGTTCACGGAGGAGAATATGGGAATGACTGGACATGGGAGGATGATTGTATGAGTTGACATGCACATTATAATCAGGGACTCGCAGACGACTTACTGAATTGGGCGGACAATGAACAAAATCGTATTAGGTAACCACGATTCTCACTGGTCAGTTTCGCAATTGACCGTAACTTTTACTGGATAGCTATCGCAAAGGAGTCAGTAAAATGGCTTGCATGGAATCTGCCACTAAGAAATTCAGAATGATTAATCCACACTCAAAGTTGCATTGGTATGCGGAAAATGCACTTTGGCAACATACGCGCCGAAATCGCGTCGAAGTGAAGCCAGTTTTTGACACACTCCTCGAGGTATATTTGCACAAGAGGACCAGTGAAAAATCCGCCGATATGACTGAAGATGATCGGATAGGTTTTCTTTGTCGTCATTCACAAGATTGTGCTCCGACCTATCGATAGACCCGGAGCCGCTTCAGCCTTCCGACTGTCGTCTCCCTCCAGCAGACTCCATCAGTCCATCCTACGAATGAATGTTGGCAAACCCCCACAATCCATATCCTTCTTGAGAAACCCGGGATGCTATTTCTCGAAAATCATAGTCTACGCGTAAAAGACGTAGATAACCGGTTGATGGACGCCAGAAGACGTATCGGATGGAATGACGCGCGCAAAACCTAGGGATTACACATAACACATTTCTTTCTCGCTTTTTCCTGAGAAAAAAATATTGGCTGCCAGCGGAGAGCACATAGGTTTTTAATTCGCAATAGCATACATACATATTAAAAGCAATGAATGACGACATGAAAAGTGAAAACAATAATGATAGCACTAAGGACGAAGGTCAGACCATAATATTAAGATAATTTGTTGTTTAGAATGGAAGACATTGTTGGAAACGCCGTAGGATGCAACAGATGTGAAGATGTCCATGAAGCTGAGGTTTTAGATGAAACCACATTTGGATCGAGTTCCTTGAAGTCATAAGGATCGAGTCCCAAGTCGATCACAGAGGGAAGATGTTCGTTCTCTTTCACGATTGTTATGTGCGATGTGTGAGAAGTGACGGGTGAGGAACAGGGAGATGGAAAGCTATTTGTAGATAGCAAAGGGCTGCTGTCCGACGACGCGCTAAGCTCAGCTAGTGATATTGACGAGTTCGAAGGAGATGATGATGAAAGGGCTGGAGAAACTTCAGACACAAAAGGGCTCCCATGGAGGTGTGTGATACTCTCGCTTTTGGAAGAGGGTCTGGGACGACGAGCTACTTTTCGGCATGTATGGCTTAAATTGTCTGATTTCGGCGTAACTGGTGCGGAAGCGGGGCTTAGCAATCGAAAAACGTGAGGTGGTGTTTCAACTGCAGGAGTAACGGATAGCGGCTGCGTCTGAATGTATGATCCGTGGAAGTTGCTGGATGATCTAAGTAGAGCGGGGTGGGGCGCTGAGCTAGGAATGGTATATCTGTTGAAATACCAGTGTTGGGATGATTTTGTGTGGTTCTTGGATACAGGTGTGCGCAGGTGAAGTTTCTGGGAGAAATCAAGCACGAATGCTTCCATATTTATCCGAGCCTTAGATAAGTTGGGAGAGGTTGCAGGCTTACGGTACCATGTTGGGGCAGGGAACGATAACGTCATGATTTCAGCTGGAAAAGAGCGAGCTTCGACACGGCGAGTGATGGTAGGGAAGGCATGTGGTGGCCGGGGCGGATCTAGGGAGTTAATTCCGTACCGGGTTGCTGGCAATGGAGAGGACTGCTATAGACCACATTAGCTTGATGATAATATGTAACATCACCGATATACTAACGCTTTCTTCCTCGTCTGACAAGTGATCTTCTGGGTGTTCGGTTTTCTTGATGGGTTTGGATTCATGATCGGGAACAGTAAAGCAGGGCATATCGACCTCGAGTGATTGCAAAGAAAGATCAGGAGGAAGTGTGTTATTAGTTAATCTTCGAAGGACCTTCCTCTCCTTCTTAGCGCGATTGCGATGGTTTTGAAACTGTTGCCATCCTCTGGACTATCAGTATAAAGAGGTGTCACAGATATTTAGCGTACCCAAACTTCAATCTGGCGAGGAGTCATCATGCATTTCCTCGCCAAAACCGTTCGATCTGGCGCAGATGGATACGCATTGTGTTCAAAGTATTTCTCTAATAGAGGGGTGTACTCCTATCAATATGTCAGAACGTGTCAGCTATGGGGAATAAATGACTTGCATGATTGAAAGCGGGTTTATTGATCTTCACGGATTTCACAGGAGCCTTAACTTTTGCCTGCGCGACAATTTCACGAACACGAGAAAGGGCATCTTCCGCCCATTTACGAGCCTGTTCTGCGTGAGCAGCATGCCATGCCTCTTCCGCAGTTGTTTCAACAAGGGGGAGAGGGGCAACGGCTGCACACATATCACGGGTTGCATTAGCAGACTTTAGAATGGCCTCGAGAGTAGAGATGACATTATTTGTTTTGGATGGGGGAAGAAAATTGTGAGAGGGAGAATGCACGTCGGGACATGCATCGCGCGACAGCTGCATCCTTTGAGCAACAGTATTGAATAGCTTTTGAAGGGAAGCATCGGAATGCATAGCGTCAAGAGAAAGAATCAAGCTCTCAATATATCAGGATTTACACTTTACATTGTATGCCTAATTCGATGAACAATGGGAGTCCTTGCTGACGTAATCTTCAGCAAAGAATACCGCCCTTCAACGCTCTTGCACATGCACCAGGACCTCGATTATGGCCACCGACATAGACGAACAATATCTACGCCGAATGACTAAACTTGAACAAGAAATCCTTAAGTCCTCTTTCCATATTTCTTCCTTTGAGGATTTCAATCGGAGATGGACCACACTCGTCGACGACCTTACGGCCTCCATGGACGCAGATCAATTAAGTAGCTCGACCATAACGACTGCCTATGCTTTGTCGCAAAAGGTTACTTTGATGGTTGACAGGTTCAGGGATTTGGATGCACTCTGTGTACAGCTCATGTCGTCTATTCTCCACGAAACATCCTCAGGTCCTGACGCTGCTTTGTCTGTTGTCTCCAACTCCAATAATCTTGCCCCCTACATTAAACCGTCCTATGACTGGCTACTTGGGAATATGCACAATCCGTATCCTTCCACACATATTCGAGAATCAATCGCTCAGAAGTCTGGGGCTACGCGTAAAGATGTCGATAATTGGTTTATTGATACTCGGAAACGCATTGGCTGGAATGACACTCGGAAAACTTTTTTTTCTAACAAACGTGCCGACATTGTTGATGCAGCGACGCGGTTTTGTGCTAACGATGAGAAACTATCTCTCAGTCAGGGTGCCGAGCATGCTCTCGTTTCCGTAATGAAAAATGCAAGGGACCTTTATCGCGACAAATTTGACGAAACCATGCTCGTTACCAAGCTGGCTTCCGCAGTAAAAGACCTTACACCGGCGACGAAGGCTGAAGCAAAGGCTGAGCGAGTGCGTCAGGCGCGGCCTAAGAAGGATAGAGATCCATATCCATCACCTGATCCATCACCCGAACCATCACAGCCTTCGCCTGTCTCTTTCGATGGAGAGTCGGTTTCCATCGCCACCCGGTCCGTATGCAACAAAAAACGAAAACGTCGAAGCCTGTCTGTTGACCTATATGAGTTTGACCAAAACAAGGAAAGTCGACCAGAAAAACGGTCAAGGTATATCATCATTCATTACTTAGCATGGTCATTGAACGCACGCTCACTTCATCATAGATTGGCGGCACCTTCATCCCCCGAAAGTAGTTCTTTCCCTTTAGGCCTGCCCTCCCCCGCACCATCAATGGACGAGCCTCTTCAAGTTGTCGAAGCCATTAATGCACCGTCTCTACCTTCGCTTTCTTCCGTATCCTCTAGTCGTAAACGTTGTCTATCTGATTCTGATAATCAAGTGGGTACGAAACGGCTACGTCACCTTCCCGCCGGATCCAGAAATATATCAGATCCCTCGTCGCTTTCTAGCAACGATCCTTTATTCGACCAGACCTCATTCGATGGCTGGTTTCGGCAGATTTTCGATCGTCCTGGGGTTGGCGATGTCAGCCCTTCTGGTTTCTCGGTAGAACTGGGCAACCTTTCTGACTTCCTTTGCAAGACCCCTACTGAGCCATATTCTAGTAAGCGTCAGATTGCATTCCCATGATTCCATCTTACAGTCCTCCATAGCTTTACCTGAGGCCTTAGAACTAAGTTTTAAACCTCCGACATTGGAGATGAGAGACATCCCTACCATGTTGGATGGGTCTTGGAATAAGTCTGATTTCCGCTGGAATGGCGATTCACATTTGTTGTTGGACGATAACTCATTTGTAAATCTGGTGGGGAGAGGTTTGACCGTTTCCTTTACGGCACGATCACATCATGATTAAACTTTCTTAGAATCTCTAAGTAAACCCTTGACGCAAGATCTTGCAAACTTTCAAGTGACCTCACAGGTTTCTCGCTCGCCGAATGAACTTGAAAACTTGCTCGGTCTTTCAAATCCCTCTGTTGTAGATCCTGTCGTGATACCCCTTAATCCTACTTCGAACGAGATTTGGGATTTTCCAGAATCTTCCCTTGACAGGGATGGCGCCAGCATTTTCGGGAAGCATAATGCTGGTTTTGAAAGCAACGATGGGTTACTTGCGTCCTTCAGTTTTCCAGATGGTACAGATTTTTTAGCGGCTCCGGACGCATTTTCTCTCTCCACTTCCAGCCAAGACAAGTCAAGGCAAGAGAAGGAGAAAGAGTTTCGGGAGGCATGCGAGAAAGCCCAACGATTAGCGCTGGAGCTTCAGAAGGGCGATCTTTTTGCATCGTGAGCTTTACATGTGCTGTTATACCTCCGTATCCTGATCTTGATTCGTAGATGATTTGGATCCTGATTTATTCTTTGTTCTGCTCAGCCTTCACTGTATTGATAGTCACACACAACCACCTATCCATTCCCAATCATCCAAACTCCTATCATCCTATAATTCGTATGCTGTCTATGCTCATCTATGCCGTCTATACTTTAATATCTTCCATGTGTTCTGAATTGGCTTGCCAGGGCTTCGCTTTACATTGACAACTTCATTACCAATTGCGATAAAGGGATTCTTAAGTTGTAATTCAATGTCTTCCTGGGAGCCCAACCTCATCCTCAATCTTCCATCTGCCAACTTCCCGCATCGCCTCTGCACCCCCATCTTCCAACTCCGGGGCAGAGAGAAGCGTACTTACCATCTTCCAAGGATCCTTCCCGCCCCCATACCGCAGGACCTCACGTTTATATTTCTCTCCCGTTTCCCGATTGAGTGGATTTTCCGAGAAGACGTTCTGCCATACCCGCGAAGCGATGGCACGGTCAAAGAGATACGAGTAATACGTCGCACCATATCCGTAGAGATGTCCAAACTGGGTCTGGAAAGATGTCCCGGGAACGTGAGGAATGAGCCCACGCGTATTGTGCAAGTTCGCAAGCTCGGCGGTGGAGTCAAAGTCCTGTGACTGTACGACGGGAGAATGGTAGATTTGATCTAGGGAAGAAAAGAGGATTTGGGAGTATGTGTCGATAGAATTGCATGGATCAGCGTGGTGGTTGCCGACCTGTCGCACGGCAGTGGTCCCCTCGATATCGAAGAGAGATAAAACAATCGATGAGTTGAGGAAGTGTTCCATCAATATCGAGGGCAATTCAACAAAGTCTGTGGGACAACGGGTACCAGACACATTTTGATATTCTGTGCGTCCGATCATTGCTTCAGACCAAAATGAGAAAAGTAATCTCTAGCTTTCAAGATTAAGTGAACTCACAGTGCATTGCATGGCCCATTTCGTGGAATAAAGTCGTGACATCTTGCCACTCCAACACTGTAGGACCCCGCGTAACTGACGGTCGCACGAACTCGCAGAGGAGAGCCACTAAAGGTAGTTGATACACTCCATCTTGACCAGGCAACCGATGGCGTTTGACAGCTTCGAAATGCTGCGACTCAAGTATACGGAGCTCCTGCCCCACCAAAGTCCCGTCACCAGCTTCGTCATCATCATCGGTTCTCCGTGAGCAGCGAACAGTGTAGTGAGCCGCACCAGCCGGCTTTCCTCTTCGTGCAAACAGGTCAGCATAAATCCACCCGATGACGCCCTTTTCCTCGTCAACTACTTCTAGTTTGCGAACATCAGGATGCCACAACTCCCCTGATGTCGCATCAGCGGGTCGTAACGATATACCATATAAGTGTCGGAATAATCGAGATAGTCCCATAAATACAGTGCCAACCGTTAGGGGTGGAAGTGGTATTGGGGGCGCAGGTGCCTCCGGAGGACAGTAGAAATCACGGTCCCATGCTTGTATAGTAGGAAGTGTGGAAGTCCCTTGGTGCGCTTGTTTTCGCGCCTGCAATGCCTGAAGAGCTTTCTGAGCGAATGGTCTGGTATGATTCATTAAAGCATCGAGGAAATAAAGTACATTAGCTAGAAATGTGCTTTGAGAGTAGCGAAAATTGGATGAACAGCAAGCAGACATACCTGGCGTCTTAGCCATTGTGTCACCTAAAGTCATGGCCGCATAACTTTCCTTCCCGACGAGATTTGCCAATTCACCGCGAGTTCGTAACAGCGTCTCTAATAATTGTATCTGTTCTGGAGTGCTTGAATTTGCTGCGATATATAGCCGCCGCCGTGGTTCCTCTGCAGGCGCTGAGCACATAATCATCTGTGCTTGTAGAGAGCCTGGATATACAAGGAGATCACGGTTAGTGAATTGAGCTTGGAGCTTCAATCTAACGCCCATTCCATTGTCCTTAAGTCCCAAGAGTTCAGAGGGTTTTATGGCAGTCGGTGGACGGGCTGAATTAGCTTGAGTCAGGAACTTTCGACCAAGAGCCAGTATGTCTGATGACAGTGATACAAACTTATTTCGTTGGTCAGAGGGGAGGTCTATAGCCGATTTTTCAAAGTCAAGCCAGAATACCAGCGCAGTTTTGTAGGCCTCATAGCTCAGCGTTGATACGATAGAGGGATCTGTCATAACAGCTTTCAGTACCTATGCGTAGGTATGTGAATGATGCAGAGCGGACAATGAGGGTACGCATACCTCGTACAGCCCGACATGAGTATTAAGAACGTTTATGAATTCACAAAGAGTTTCATAAGCGTGGTCTGCTGCTCTGACCCACATAGGGTCTGGATGGGCGTATCGGATGGTCTCTGATAAATCTGTGACTCCGCATAGCATATTACTGAGCCTATCGAGGTTTTTCACAACCTTAAGGAGCTCATCTCGGGATTCCCGAGCGCGAAGGATACGATCTGTTAGAAATTGAGCGCGAACCAAGGTCGCATCAGCCAGAGAAACAAGTGCATCGGGATGGGTGAGTGATGGGTAGCCAAATAACCCTGTCGTGGAGAAAGGAGAGCATTTGAAGGTCGGGCTTGTACGGTCGAAGAGGGCAACGAGGGCGACATCGTCTGGGGACGCAGAGATAGTCGGAAACTTGGACTGAGTGGTAAGGGAACGAAATGGTGTGGAATGCTGGCAGGCACAGCAACGGAAAATTCTGCGGGCGGGAGTGTGAACAACGGATGCTGTCCTTCTTAGGAGCATGGAAATTGCAAAACGATCGCTGTCTAGACTTTCAAAAGCTGAACGTTAAACCGAGCATCCTGATTGGCTGACGCCGATCCGCCAATAATTTCCTATGTGCAACTAAGTAAATGTAATCATGATACAAACTACAGTAGTCTTTGGCCGTGTTGTAGTATTGATGATGCGTAAATGGATATGAGATATAGAGACAAAGAAATGGATCGGATCCAGTAGCAAGAGACTATGAGTTCAATGGTGACAAACTGCCTTCCAGACTCTTATCCAAGTCCATTTTTATGCCATTCTCGGGCGAGGAAGCAGGCAGATGTGGATCATCACCTTTGAAGCTCCCGTGGCCATTGTATTTTGACCTTGCTGCACCATCGCTCGGCTCGTCAGTAGGCTGCGTTGAATTAGGTATTGGCTCAACAGCATACACCCAAAACTTGGACTTCTTCTTCCCTGCTATTTGCTCCAGTGCAATTTCAGTCGGCTTCAACGCAGCTGCACCAGAATTCTTAAGCCTGATACCATTCTGAGCCACGCTACCTGTCGAAGCAGACACTGCTTCGGCAGAGTTCGTACTCATAACACTGTCTTCCGTACGGGCTCGTTTTGTGCGACTCGTATCCAAGTTGGTTTCTGAAGCTAGCCGAGAAGACCGCCGTTCTCCGCGCCAGTGGCTCCATGACTCAGCTGATGATTCGCGCTTGCCATTACCATTCAACTTCGCGGCGGCCGTCCGCGTCGAACGTCGCCGTTCGCCCGAAAAAGCCTCATTGCGGCGTCTGTGTGACCCGTTCTGCACATCACGGAAATTGAGGAAGTCGTCTTCGTCAAATTCCTCATCCTGCACATCCTCCCCTTGGTATGTGTACTCATCGGCATCCTCCTGAGTTTCAAGATTAGTTAATCAGTTTCAAGAATGGGATGGAAGGTTTCTGTAACTCTTGCCTCGCTATCGTAAGTATCAGCATACACATAATCTGGACGCTGTGCTTGCCGACGGGTCCGTGTCTCGCGGACCTCCGCTGCTTGTGCCAACAATAGTTTGCGCTGTTCACGTATTTCACGTTGTTCAATCCTTCTCCGCACTTTAGCCACACGCTGGCAGTCAATCAGCTCATAAGTCAGGAGCGCAAGGGAAAGAATGGATTCGTCCCGAGCGACGAAATTCAATTTCCCATCATATATGATAGACACTTACCGCTAGTTCCTCGTCAATGGCCTCGATTCGGTCTTCGAGCGTGGCAACAAGCTGAATATGAGCTGCATCAAATCGCGATCGTCTTTCGCCTTTCTTAAGGTCTGGAGGTTTCAGTGCCTTCAGATTATCTATCAGAGCTACATATTCATCTCGTGTGGTTGAAACCGCAGTAAAAGTTGAGGTAACTTTCCAGGGATTTGTCGAGGTAAAAACGCGTGGTGAATCTGTCGTAGGCCAAAAAAAGGTCGTCAGGAATCAAAAACTAAGCGGCAATGACCGATTCAATAGGTTTGAAAGGCGAGAATCAGGGATTCCCGTAAATATGAGCAAATAGGGGATGAGGGGAAAGAGCTGTGAATGAACGTGCACGGACCATCTGCCACCCAGTAACGCGTGCGTTTCGAATCCTGACCGATGGGAACCAGCTGGAGCTTTGCTTGACTTTTCGGGTCAGAAGGATCTGGTGGTATAGTTGCGGCATCCTTTTTCTTGTGTTTGCTTTGTGACACGCCCCACGCGCGATCGATTGTACCCTTTATGTCCGCATTATGACAGAGCTGCAGCTCAACGAGTTGGCGAAGAATTTTGAGCTAGAAAAGGTCAAATGTCATATTAATATGTGGGGGTCCCGAGTGTATCAACACGTACTTTAAAGTCCCAGCTCGCGGTGAAGAAACCACCCTCAAGACTTTCAAAAGGGTCCAAGTTCCTTTGGAAATCATCGCTCCAGAATATAGTCCGCTCAGATGACTTGAAGTACTCCGCAAGGACAGAAGCTACAGTAGTCGCTATTTGATCTGTGCTGGCGTCATGCAGCGCTGTTTCAGTTTTCTGTAGACATAGGTTAGTGTAATTGTACGGTGCCTCACCTCAAATTACGCGTTTGGGGCTTGAGGTTGAGGATGAAGTGTTGAAGGACCTGACTAAGTATCTCATTAGGCTCTTGTATGAGGATCGCCTCCTCTAGACTAGACGTAGCACAACCCGATAGAATAGACACGTCAGCAGGCGAGCCGTAAATTACACGAAAAGGCGCACTCCATCGGTGATTCTAGGCCATCGAGTTTGTCGCGGATGTTCGTGAACTTGCAGATGAATGAATATACAAACAACGTTTCCCAGCGTCCAGAGGGATGAATTGCGTCCGACGGTGGACAAATGTGGCTTCTTGGTACGACAGATGTGCTTGTCGCCATTAGCGCGACAAGTTTGTAAGAAAAACGATGAGGGTTAGCACCAAGTGACGGAATTGCCACAATCGAATTTTCAAGTCGAACAAATATTATTACTACAATACATAAGCTTTACTCCGACACACCGTGTCCAACATTGATAAGACCTGTTATAGACCTTGCTTATCGTTAACATCAGTTTAAGATCGAGGGCACAACGTCTTAATGCCGGTAAAGATTGAAAAACAAAAATTCCTGACACCAGTGTACCCGGACATGGAAAACTTTCCAGGTGTTATCCTGGGCCAACCTATTTTTGAAATGCATGAGCTAGTGTGTGAATATTGCAAAACGCATTCAATTACCTTGGGAATGTCATGGTGCTCGCTCAGAGTCTCAAGATGTTTATTGAAATCGCTGACGCGCTCCTTATGTGTCTTGCTGGCCAGTTTGGCAACGCGTTCTGCAAGCTACAAATTCAGGATTGGATGCATCAGCATATCAGACTGTCCAGAGTGAGACCTAAACGTACCCTGCGCTTCTGCGCCTCTTCAAACCGTTTCTCAGCTTCTGTCTTCCTCGAAGAATTTCCACTCGGAGCAGGAGAGTTACTGCCGCTACCGGAGGGAGACTCGCTGGATTTCTCTTCACTGAACAAAAGTTTCTTCACTTTCTCTCGATCTTCATTCTTCTCAGAGTCAACTTTGGGTTTGGACTTTTTCTTCCTGTATGATGATGATATTACATCTGAGCACAGCATGCGTAAGGGTTCGAGCTCACTTTTTCACAATTCCGCCCTCAGCTACTCCACCCTTCAACTTGAGGGAGCCGCCAGGGCGTATGTCGTAAGCCGACATCCGTAGGACGGAAGCAAGTGGTGGAAGGAGACCAAGAAAGTGATCTGGGGTCAGGGATCATCAGCACGTGCACGTGGTCAACCACAAGACATTGGACCTCCATATTCCTCCTCCTACCCATTTTGGTGCCTTGTACCATTGCGGCGGCGGAAGCATAAATGGCAGTTTTATCTTCGCCGCTGGCTCTTCTACAGTCGATACCCCCCGTCACCCGTATTTTCACTGCGGTCACAATCATATCTTCCAGCCTCTATGGTTGGTCATACTGGAGAGGTTGGGAAGTAGAGGTTGCCGACTGGCTGCTCGTGGTCCCTGGGACAGCTCTTTTTCATCCATGGACACTTGTTACGTCTGTGTTTGTAGAAACTTCAATTTGGGAGGTATGTCATTCTCGACTTGCTACACCATGCCCATTTCTGATTTATCCAGTTCGTTGCAACCATGATTTTCGTGCCGGCATCCCTTAAATATCTGGAAAGGCTATGGGGAAGTATAGAGACACTCAAATTTATAGTTGTTTCAGTTGCTTTCTCAAATGTCATCGCATTTGCCTTGAATTGGATCGAGTTTGTTGCGACAAGAAATGCAGACCTTTTCCTGTGAGCGAGGGCAGCTCTTCTGTCTTGATAATTAGAACAATGAGTTTTACAGCTACGAAATGGAGTATCACGGCCAGATGGCGCTCCAAATTGCAATTTTGGTAGCTTTCACACAATTAATACCCGAACACCAGGTTCAAGTATTTGGGTTCATCAAGACGCGAGTCAAGGTTCAATTCAGGTGTTCTTGCGTCTAATCTCGTTTCTTACCGGCTCTTAGACATTGCCCATGGCTTACCTCACGTTGTCGACCGTTCTGTGTATTGTGGGCTTCCAGTGCCCGTGGATTGTCATTCAGTTCGGGTGGTTCGTTGGCTGGGTATATCTCCGTTTCTACAAGAAGAACATTAGCGACACGATTGGTGGTACAGTTACATATGGTGACCGGAGCGAAACATTTTCGCTCGTCTCTTGGTTCCCTCCGGTCCTCCAGTAGGTTCAATTACTTCCGACTGAACTCTATTGACGACCTTGACAGCAAACCGTTGACCGTATTGGGCAATTTCGTCTTCAATTTGGCAACTCGATTCCATCTGATTCCTACTTCAAATGTGGACGTTGAGATCGGGTCTTTTAATCAAGTACCTGGTTCTGCCAGAGCGGAAGCAGAACGCCGCAGGTATGCATAACAAGATTAATGTACTGCATGATACTAAAAACCGAGCAGAGCACTGGCATTAAAAGCTCTGGATCAACGACTTGCCAATTCAGCGTCGCCAGTGGCCGGTTCCACGTCCACCCCTGTACACGTACCTCGCGCTCCCCCTCAGGCAGCCACAGGGCCTACAAGACCTTCGAATATTGAGTCGCAAAAAACCGCAGGCAATGATGCCATGGAGAAAGGACAAGCAGCTGAAAACCGATAGTATTACAGCTACTTTTCCGCGTCCTTGAGCTATGTTAACTTTGCAATCTCTTAATGCTTCTATGTTTTAGATTACCTTGAATACCTACTAGGTGCATACCACCTTATAGGACTGTGGTATGCAAACGTTAGGAAGACATGAATTTTCTAGGTACATCACCAATTTAGGTACTATTTTTTTTGGCAATGCGAGATATATAAGAGCACCGGGAATTTGCCTGGACCACAAAATGTACATCATAAATATATTCGGGCCATCCTTTTTCTTGTTTAATGTCTACTGCGTCCATCAAATTCCACCTAAGCGTGCTTCTTGATGGTACATTAGGGGCTTGTATGAGAATAGGAGACCAACCTAATGGAACGACCAGTACTTCTATTTACAAGATATAAAAGTGCATTGTATCTGCTGTATGAGAATAGGAGACCAACCTAATGGAACGACCAGTACTTCTATTTACAAGATATAAAAGTGCATTGTATCTGCTGCTATTGACTGACAGAAGATAGGAAAAACTAAATGACTGTCAGAATACGCAGAATAGTCATGACATTGAGAAGCAGGAAGTAACCATCCCTATTCGAATTCCTTTTCCTCTTCACAGGCAAATTGCCTAGATATTATATCTTCTCCTGAGAGAATTCTTGTCTCCAAATTCAGTCTGACTCCGCCGCAGGGCAGGAGGTTCCCCGATTGACGTTGAAGTGTGACAAATGCCAATGCCTCTCTGTCAAGGGGAAAAAGTGATATTCCGCTGAAAGTCTGTGCTCCAACTCTATCAAAGCCAGTTCAATTACTTGGTAAGATCCCGTGTGACCTAATGATTTGAGAACACAGATTGGCACTCATGAAACGACAAGAGGTGAGAACACAAAAGTCAGAGGATCAGATATGATGACTGAAGGTGTAGAGGAGAAGAACTCTTTGGATATTTAAAAGGTTCAGATCCGACAAATCAAGCGAATATGGGATTCATACATGTGTACTTAAGTATATTCGAGGCGGAAACAGATATATATAGACCTGGTTGATTAAGTAAGGAGGATAATTCAGGATGCGGAGTAGGTGGTTGAGGCGTCACGTCCCTGTGAATCTCACATGTCTCGACGCTCGTCTGCCATCTCAGCGAGTACCTCCGCACCAGCAATAGCGAATGGACATGTCTCTCTCCTACCTCCCCCCGAGAAGCAGGCGGCGCGGACCAGCCGCGCAGTGTCCACGTCCGTCTCTAACGCACCGGTCAACGACACTCCCACTATTACCAGCACTGACGTCAACCCCGACGAGCTATTCACAAAACACACCATCTCCGAGTTAAAAGCAATCCAACAACGCCTGCGGTACCCCTCTCTCAACCTCACCTTCCCAGCGCGTCTACTAAACCAACGTCTTTTTTTGTTTGTAATTTATAGCGCAGATGCAGATGCGAAGCAAGAAGAACTCCGTCTCATGGTCGGGTGCGTAATTCCACTGCGGACACCTATACGATTTCTCAAGATCAGGTTTTTCGAAAGTGTAGAGAACGGTACCGTGACCTCCTGCAAGCTTCGACGTCGATCATCGCAATTGCAACGTCCGCCCAGCGTGTAAAGCATGCTCTAGAAGATACAAAAGAAACGATACTACTACAAGAAGAGCCTCCGTTGCCACAGCAGCCTTGCCTGAAAAGCGGAAATGGTTCGTGGAACCTAGTTTGTTTACACAGTGTCCGCTCTGAGGTATGCAAACGTAGATGAACATCTACATACTTTGCAGCTACTCTCGGCACACATCAAGCTCCTCCTGGACGCGCCGGAACACTTGTGGCGGCTCATAGAGCGAAAGAAGTATTTCCCGGCCGCTTGGTTGTTTCTTTTGGCACGAGTCGTCCATCGTGCGCTTGTTCGGGAGGACGAACAAGACGTCACATGGAGTCATCAAGGAGTAAACGTCCTAGTGCGTTGAACTGCGCGTCTTTGTATCGTCCAGTCTAATGCCAGCTTTCAGGACGAGTTTCCCCTCGTTCAGAGACAGTGGGATACCGTAGCCCAGTTCCGTTCACAGAGTCTAATGCCAGCTTTCAGGACGAGTTTCCCCTCGTTCAGAGACAGTGGGATACCGTAGCCCAGTTCCGTTCACAGATTGTTCACAAAGCGACACTTTCTCTACGGGAATATGATTCCTCCGCCGAGGTGATATCTTGCATCCACTTCTCTTCTCGCATTCTCTGACTTCCAACAGGACGTGTGTGCAGTTCTCCTCACTCTACATCTTCTGGATTCTCGACCTTTGATGGAGAGTCTCTCTGTGTTTCTGGTGCAGCGGTCAAAAACACTGCACAACTTGCTTGCGTGGAAGTACGATTCTGACTCGTTATTGAAGCAACAAAATGGCCATGCACCTGGGTCAGGGCAGTCTCCCGCCGTACCATCAGACTTTCGCAGACGACCTGTCAAAGAGATCAAGGAGGCGACGAGTACAGCTCTTGATGCTATTTCTCGGACTGTGAAAACCGCAAGAAGTATATTTAGAGAAGAGAATTCTCTCATACGGCGTGTTTTGGAACACATCCAGTCAGATGAAGCGCAAGCGCATTCGACAGATCTCTATTTGACTACAGAGTCCTTACTCACCACTCTGCCATCTTCCACGCATTTCCTGCTCCTTCCGCCTGACCTCAGGTCATACAAGCCCTACGTCGACCCACTTCCTCATCGTCCTCATCCAACCTTCACAATTCACGCACAAACTCGACGAGTGGTTCCAAGCGTCTATTTCAAGCTTTCAAAAAGCTGTATCGAGATGGTTTGACAATTCACGCACAAACTCGACGAGTGGTTCCAAGCGTCTATTTCAAGCTTTCAAAAAGCTGTATCGAGATGGTTTGCAGAATTGCAGAATGTGAAAGAGCTTTGGCATGTTAGAGCTTCTACACTACGGTGGCTGTCGACGTCGGGGCTTGAGAGTAATGAAATCCTGGAAATGAGAAAGATACTCGACGAGTCGTGTCGAGAACGGGTGGCAGAGATCTGGCGGCTGAAGCTTGTGCGGGTATGGACTCTTTCGGGCAGCGGCTAGACTCGACTTGCTGTCGTTGGCAGAAAGCAAGGTGAAGCATAAAGGTGCGGTATACATTCCTCGTGCGTCAAGTGGATCGCTGACTTTTGAATAGAGACGTCATTAGTCAACTTCTTATTCCAGGCACCACCAATACCAAATTCTTCAAGTGGATCGCTGACTTTTGAATAGAGACGTCATTAGTCAACTTCTTATTCCAGGCACCACCAATACCAAATTCTTCAACGGATACCTCTTTTCAAAAGTACACAAACTCGCTACGCCAGCAACTTGTTGGACGAACGGCGCTGCTGGATGATGTTTTGGCGACGTTGGAGAGTTGCGCGAGAACGATTCGACAGGACCTCGCACATGTCGTTGCCGGGAAGGAGTCACCGTTCGTACCGAATTTATGACTTTGAACGGTCCTTCTGATATTTTCAGGACAACAGAGAACTGGTACAGGAGCTAGAGACGACACACAGACCAGAGGCCGATGCACTATGTGCAAAGGTCATTGAAAAGTTGGAAAAGACTGCCAATGAAGTTGGGAACACTGATGGTCTGGTGTTCCTCAGCCGTGTATCAGACGAACTCTCAAGGTCGTCGCCTTTCATTTCGGAGATTGGATGTCAACCGTCTGTTTTGCAAGGTAAGTGGAAGAGTTGAGGTTGGGCTGTACTGAACGGTGATAGATTTCCGCAAAACAACTGCTGCACTGCATGACCGTGTTGTGGATCGCTGGCGAACATATACGGTGTCTTTGATTGTACGCAAACACCGCATTGCACGCCGTCCAATACACCCCATGCTCGCGGGTATGTCTCGTCTACTCTCTTGAACAGAATACTCAGATTGTACTTAGCGTCACGCTCTGGACCCTCTCCTGAACTTGTACAATCTTTGCTCGCGCTTTCGACATGCATCCAGGACCTTGTGCCTGCGCAAAGTCAGACGTGGCAACAGCCCCTGGTCAAGGCGACTTTGGACTACTTTGTTGCAGAGCTCACAAGTAACGACTGGGATGTATATGACGTGGCATTTCTTCAGAAACTTGTGAGTCTACATGGCGACGACGAACTCTCCAATCGACTGGAGACGCAGATCCAGGATAACGTCAGTTCAAGTTTACTTTCGAGGAATGCTTGCTCATGTTTGGTAGCTCCCAAGCGACGTCGAGCTGGATACTGTGCACCAAAGTGCCACGGATGCACTCTCACGGACACAAACGCTGTTTGCTACGCTCCTGCCGCGAGACACTACGGGGAAATTCACAAGACTCGGAGTGCCACCGCCAGAGGGCCAGTTTCAGCCCGCCGTCGCGTTGGCAAAGCCGACTTCGAGATTCGGGTTGGTGCTCGTTGGAAAGTAGAAATTACATAAATTGCCTAGAATACATGACACTATGCTCCTCCGCTGGGGGTGTGTGAGTATTGGATGATCGACATCAAAGGACACGCACACAAGGATGTTGTTTCTGGACAATGTCAGCAGGGTAGTGATGCAACGACACGGGTACGTACATGGGAATGTGGATGAGCTTGACAAAGTAGCCAATGAAACCCATGACGCCGAAGCCAATGGCGACGGCCTTGCATATTTGTGTAAACTCTGTGGGGAGTGAGACGTGGCAGATGACGCAGCGGAGGCGACGGACCGGATTGGGAGGGTTTGGTGCAGCGCGTCAAGAACTGGAACAGTGAGCTGGGGAGAGTGATACGGGGACAGGAATACCTGGTTGCCGTCGCGGATGAACTGCTGGGGGACGTCGAGAAAGTCGCGAAGTTTGTCGGACATGATGGAGGGAAGAGGGAATGTGACAGTGTGACCATGGTCGGTCTGCGTCTGGCTCTGCGTGTGTTGGGGCTTGCGAGCGCCGGGCGGCGTCCACGCGTCGTCGGCGTGCGTGCGGCGTCGACTGCGGCGGTGGCTGACGCGGCGCACTCGCTCATTGCGCGCCTCAAGTCGCTGTCCGCAATCCACGACTTGTACCCAAAACTCGTTTCTGCGCTCCAGAGCACGCCCTCCTCGTCCAGCAGTCCCCCGCCCCCCACGCTGTCCCGTGACCACATCCTCCAGCTCCTCCATGTCCTCGCCTCGTCCGCCCGCCCCTCCGACCTCCAGCGCATCGAGGAAATTCTCACCCACATGCCCGTCGTCTTTGGCATCCCCGTCTCCATCGACATCCACACCGCAATCATCCGTGGTCTCGTAAAACACGCTACAGACCATGCTGTCTATCGCTGGCTCCACAGCATGCCCTCCCGCTCCGCCTCCTTCACCCCCACCCTCGAGCAGTTCCACATCTTCCTCGAAGCATGCGAGCACCGCTCCCACTTCAAGTACATCCGCCATGTCATCTCCACCATGCGCGACGCGGGCTGCAAGCCCACCAACGAGTCTTTCAAGTACTTTATCCGCTCTCGCTGGGCCTTTGTCACCCACCAGGACCAAATCCCGCGTCTCGCCACCTTTTCTTCCATGTTTGACGACATGAAATTCGAGGACCTCCCTACGACGCCTCTATCGACGACTTTCTATACAACGCGTATGCAGAGCGAGGTTTCCTCAAGCGCGCTAAGCAGATCAGTACGACGCCTCTATCGACGACTTTCTATACAACGCGTATGCAGAGCGAGGTTTCCTCAAGCGCGCTAAGCAGATCAGGGAAGAGTATCGCGGCCGCTTCCCCAGTCGCGAGGAGGAACGCTTCTCCGAGTGGAAAAAAGAAATCTCCGATATTGCACGCTCCGACGGCGTACAGAAAGCGATAGACCACTACGTCAACGTAATAGCCCCAAAAGGCTGCAAGCCAGCCCCCCATCTATATCGCGCTATCCTGCGCCATTCAACTCCCTCGACGACATAAGGCTCGTCCAGGAAAAGTTCAACCTCCCGCCGGCCATTGACCAGTACTCCCTGCTGATTGTGAATAGCGTTCGAGCCGCACTCCCTGACAATGCTCTGCAGTCTACCAAGCGGCCAAGTCCGCTGGCATTGTTCCTGATGCCGGCCTGGTCCACCCCATGATCCAAACCTTTTGGCAGTCTACCAAGCGGCCAAGTCCGCTGGCATTGTTCCTGATGCCGGCCTGGTCCACCCCATGATCCAAACCTTTTGTCGCTTCCCCACCGACGAAAGCCTGGACAAGGCTCTCGCCATCTACCGCGACCTTGCAGCCGTCGCGCCCCCAGACCCGCAAACCAAAGAGAC